>JAMYXO010000513.1:0-44189 GCA_033310375.1 Conus canariensis | reverse complement strand
TCAGGCCCCAATTTTGCCCAGGTGTGTGTGTGTGTTGTGTGTATGTGTGTTGTGTTGTGGGGGTGTGTGTGTGTGTGTGTGTGTGTGTTTGGGGTGTGGTGTGTGTGCGTGCATGCGCGGTGCGTGGTGGTGCGTGATGTGTGTGTGTGAGGCGCATGTGATCGTGCATGTGTTGTGTGGGTGTGTGTTTACGTGTGCGTGTGTGTGGTGTATAAAGTCAAAATTTTCTTTTTTGTGGTGCAGACGTGCATGCAGGGGTTGCTTTGGTGTGTGTGCGTGTGCGTGTGTGTGTGTGTGTGTGTGGGTGGGTGTGAGGTGTGTGTGGGTGTGTGGGTGTGTGTGTGTGTGTGGTGTGGTGCGGTGTGGGCCTGGTGTGTGTGTGTGTGTTCTCAAAAAACGACGAACACGGCAATCTGGGTGCTCTGATTCAGAACGCCCACCTTTTCTCTCCGCACTTTCGTTGTCTTATTTTGCCAGTGTCGCACTTTCACCTTCTTTGTCATCTTCTCGCCAATGGGCATTCACCTTTGTTGCTCTTCTCGCCAATGTGCCTTTCCCTTCGTGTCTCTTCTCGCCAATGTGCACATTCACTTGTTTCAATTCTCGCCATGTCGCCGTCCCTTCGTTGTCTCATTTTCGCCATTGTGCTATTCCCTTCGTTCTATATTCTCACCATGTGGCATTTACCTTCGTGGTCATCATTCTCCCCTTTTTGTCGCCATTCACCTTCGTTGTTCTTTTTCGCCATGTCGCACATTCCCTTCGTTGTCTATTTCTCGCAATGTCGAATTTCATTGTTTCACATTCTCCGCCTGTCGCAATTCACTTCGTTGTCATCATTTTCGCCAATGTCGCAATTCACCTTCGTTTCATCATTCTCCCCAATGTCGCCATTACTTCGTTGTCTTTCATCTCCACAATGTCGGACATTCACCTTCGTTGTCATATTCTAAGCCAATGTCGCACATTCACTTCGTTGTCATCATCTCCGCAATGTCGCAAATTCAACTTCGTTGTCATCATTCTCCACCAATGTGCAATTCACCTTCTTTGGTCATCATTCTCAGCCAATGTCGCAATTACCTTGTTGTCTCATTCTCGACAATGTCGACATCACCTTCGTTGTCATATTCGCCAATGTGCACATTCACCTTCGTGTCATCTTCCGCCAAATGGGGGCACATTCACCTTCGTTGTAATAAATTCTCAGCCAATGTCGACTTCACCGTTGTCATCATTCTCGCCAATGTCCATTCACCTCGTTTTCTTTCATTCTCCGCCAATGTCGCACATTCACCTTCGTTGTCATATTCTCAGCCAATGTCACACATTCACCTTCGTTTGTCATCATTCTCCACCAATTGTCGCACATTCACCTTCGTTGTCATCATTCTCCACCAATGTCGCACATTCACCTCTTTGTCATCATTCCCCGCCAATTTTCGCACATTCCCCTTTTGGGTTGTCATCATTCTCAGCCAATGTCGCACATTCACCTTCGTTGTCATCATTCTCGCCAAGTCGCACATTCACCTTCGTTGTCATCATTCTCCACCAATGTCGCACATGCACCTTCGTTGTCATCATTCTCCACCAATGTCGCACATTCACCTTCGTTGTCATCATTCTCCGCCAATGTCGCACATTCACCTTCGTTGTCATCTTTCTCCCCAATGTCGCACTTTTCACCTTCGTTGTCATCATTCTCCGCCAATGTCGCACATTCACCTTCGTTGTCATCATTTTCCGCCAATTGTCGCACATTCACCTTCGTTGTCATCATTCTCCACCAATGTCGCACATTCACCTTCGTTGTCATCATTCTCAGCCAGTGTTGCACATTCACCTTCGTTGTCATCATTCTCCACCAATGTGCACATTCACCTTCGTTGTCATCATTCTCCGCCAATGTTGTACATTCACCTTCGTTGTCATCATTTTCAGCCAATGTCGCACATTCACCTTCGTTGTCTCATTTTCAGCCAATGTTACACATTCCCCTTCGTTGTCATCATTCTCCGCCAATGTCGCACATTCACCTTCGTTGTCATCATTCCCCGCCAATGTCGAAACAATCACCTTCGTTTTTCATCATTCTCCGCCAATGTCGCACATTCACCTTCGTTTTTCATCATTCTCCCCCCAAAATGTCGCACATTCACCTTCGTTGTCATCATTCTCCGCCAATGTCGCACATTCACCTTCGTTGTCATCATTCTCAGCCAATGTCGCACATTCACCTTCGTTGTCATCATTCTCAGCCAATGTCGCACATTCACCTTCGTTGTCATCAATCCCCGCCAATGTCGCACATTCACCTTCGTTGTCATCATTCCCCGCCAATGTCGCACATTCCCTTCGCTGTCATCATTCTCAGCCAATGTCGCACATTCATGTGGAGCAGAGATACACAAACAAGCCACAATCTAGAGGTCGAATAAGCAGGAAGAACCTGACCAACAGGCTTTTACTACAGGCATAGTGGTCACACTCTGAAATGATAATCACATGCGCCTGTTCATTCCAGCAGAGAACTGCCAAGAAAACATTCATCTAACCATGCAAGAGTTAATGCAGAGTTGCACTACAAACAACAATGAAGGCACACAGTTGTGCCAACAACAACACAGGGGTCAGAAACCAGTACACTGCAGCCACAAGTACTCCCTCTCTCTCTCAAACGCACACACACACACACACGCACACGCCACCACACATCACACAACAACACACACACACAACACACACACACACACACACACACACACACACAAAACCCCCAATACACACACAACACACACAAACACAAACACACACACACACTCATTGATTTTCTTTACTATGACTAGCATTCTTTTTCACACAATGAAAACACAGGAAGAAAAAAACATCAAAAAACAAAAACAAAAAATTCGCACACATGAAATGATACAAGACTATTGTGCTCAATTTCAGATTATGCTGAAATTCAAAGGCCCAGTAAAGAAGGATAAATCTAAACGTTAAAGCCCCACAGAGCCTCGACTGGTGCAAAGGGAGAGAAAACATGACTCACCTCCAATATCCTGTGCAACCCGGGCACAAAACAACATTAACTCAGAACGGTCAGTGACATTGTAGTGATACCCAAACAGGTGTGTCTTCAAGAGACGATGTGCGTGCGGGGGTGCATGCGTGCGTGCGTATGTCCGTGCGTGCATGTGTGTGTGTATGTGTGTGAAGGTTTCCAGAACCAACCCTTTCTGGCCCAATTTGAAAAAAATTGATGTCTGATAGCACCGTATAATGTATCATGGGGGGGAAGGGGTGGAGGGTTTTACCAAAAGAAATAAACAGTCACAAACATAGAAAAAGCACAGGTAGAAAATCTGGATATTATTAAAGTTCAGTAATCAAAAGTGGTCAGGGGGTTGATGTTTACAGTCCTTAAAATGACAGTAACAAAAATCGGTCAGTGACATGCGTGTTTAAAGTCCCTTGAAACATCAGTCACACAAAACAATCAGAGACATGGTGTTTATAGCCCATGAAACATCAGTAACACAAAAAATGTCAATCTACAGTGTCTATAGCTCATGAAACATCAGTCACACTTACATGTCAATCATATAGTGCTTATAGCCCAAGAAACATCAGTCACACTAACATGTCAATCATATAGTGTTTTTGCCCATGAAACATCAGTCATACAAATGTCAATCATACAGTGTCTATAGCCCATGAAGCATCAGTCACAAAATATGTCAATCATATAGTGTTTATAGCCCATGAAACATCAGTCACACAAACATTTTCAATCATACAGTGTTAGAGCCCATGAAAAATCAGTAACAAACATGTCAATCATACAGTGTTATAGCCCCTGAAACATCAGTAACACAAACATGTCAATCATTTCAGTGTCATACCCCATGAAACATCAGTCCACAAACATTTTCAATCATAAAAGTGTCTATAGCCCAGAAACATCAGGTCACACAAACATGTCAATCATACAGTGTTTACAGCCCATGAAACATCAGTCACACAAACATGTCAATCATACAGTGTCTATACCCCATGAAACATCAGTCACACAAACATGTCAATCATACAGTGTCTACAGCCCATGAAATCAGTCACACAAACATGTCAATCATACAGTGTCTACGCCCATGAAACATCAGTACACAAACATGTCAATCATACAGTGTCTACAGCCATGAAACATCAGTCACCACAAACATGTCAGTCATACGGTGTCTACAGCCCATGGAACATCAGTCACACAAACTGTCAGTCATACAGTGTGTATAGCCCAAATTGAAACATCAGTCACACAAACATGTCAATCATTACAGTGTGTATAGCCCATGAAACATCAGTCACACTAACATGTCAATTATACGTGTTTAGAGCCCATGAAACATCAGTCACACAAACATGTCAATCATACAGTGTTTTTTAGCCCCTGAAACTCAGTAACATAAATAAGTCGATTCCCTATAGTGTTCATACCCATTAGACCCTTTAGTAATACAAAAAAGTTGATTTATAGTGTTGTATCCCCATGAACAGCAGTTCCAACAAACCTTCGTGACATGGTGTTTGAATCCCCATGAAACAGCAGTTTAAAAACCGTTCAGTGACATGGTGTTTATCCCATGAAAAACAAATAACCACAACCGTTCAGTTACATGGTGTTTTATCCCCATGAAACGCAGTAACACAAACCGTTCATGACATGGTGTTTGTAAACCCCATGAAAACAGCAGTTTACACAAACCATTCAGTGACATGTGTTTGTATCCCCCCCGATCAGCAGTTACACAAAACCGTTCAGTACATGGTTTTGTATCCCACGAAACATCAGTTACACAACCTTCAGTGACAGGTGTTTTAGTTCCCGAAACACCCGTTAACTGAATGGGCTCACTGACGTGGTTTTATTACCCTATCAACAACATCACCACAAACCTTCCAACAGCATGGTATCTACAGTCCCCTGACACATCAAACCGCACACTGACCAGCAGCCACCAGGTAATATCATGACAGGTCCGGGTATGAAACATGGGCAGACAACGACAGAGACCAAAGAAGCAGGGAGACCAACAGAACAACACTAGCCAACACCAAATTTTGTCAGAGTAGCACTTACCTTGGTGATGCTGACCTACAGGACAGTCTTGCACGAGGTGAGAGGCCAGAGAACACCCTTTTATGACCCATAGTGCCAGTTTGGGCCCTGAACCCACTATCAATACCTGAAATTATAAAAAATCAAATAAAACGAAATAATAACATTCATTATTTTTTAGTTGTAGAAGAACCCTTTATTTTTTGTTGAGTTGTAATTCATCGAAATTCAGAACAAAAGTATACTCATGTTCTTTTTCCCAACATTCCACTCTTGACAATACAAACATAAATGCACAGCAAACTTGATTTTTAAGAACTGGATTGCTAGGGAAAAAAATGCTGTCTTGGGAACATGTTATGAATAAGAACAGAGGTTTTCCAGGGCATGAGTTGTCAATCAGCAAAGGAACATAGAGATAAAATAATTGCACACTTTCAATGTAAACATTTATACACAGCGTTGTCTGTTTCCCTCCATCTCACAGCAGACAATACAGACATATATACACAGCATCCCTGTGTTTTTTTCCCCTCCATTTACAGCAAACAATACAGACATATATACCAGCATCCCTGGTTTGTTCCCCTCCATTTTATAGCAGACAATACAGACATATATACACAGCATCCCTGTGTTTGGTTCCCCTCCATTTTACAGCAGACAATATAGACATATAATACACAGCATCCCTGTGGTTGTTCCCCTCCATTTTTTCCCGCAGACAAAATAAACATATATACACAGCATCCCTGTGGTTGTTCCTCTCCATTTCAAAGCAGACAACATGAACATATATACACAGCATTCCTGTGTTTTTTCCCCTCCATTTTACAGCAGACAATATAAACATTTATACACAGCATCTGTTGTTTGTTTCCCTGCCTTTCACAAAAGACAATGGAAATATATCTACAAGCAATCTGGTGTTTTGGTTTCCCTTCACTGCACACAAGATGGGTTTTAAACTATATATATATACAGTTTATTTGTTCTGGTTTCCCTCCCCTTTTTTCACTGCACAATACAAATATATATACAACTTTCTCTGTCTGCTTCCCCTTTAATGTACACTGGGGCAACACAAACGTATATGTATACATAGCATGCTTGAAATTTTTTTTCCTTCTATTGCAATCTACAAAAAAACCCCTGCACACTACTTACCCGTTGATGTTTGTTGATGTGAAGACTGAGCTGCCCGAATTATCTGTCTCGTTGCTGGGCATCTCTCTCCTCGACTGCGAACACAGAAAGCCAAGAAATGAACATGTTCAAGAACAACAACAACACACACACACACACACACACACACACACACACACACACACACACACACAACACGCACCACACACACACACGCACACACACACACACACACTCACACACACAACACACACGCACACACACGCGCGCACACAACACACACACACACACACACACACACACACACACACACACACACAAACACAATTTGTTGAGACTCGTGTTATATACACATCTTCTTTCACATATTCATCAGGACTGAGAAGTGACACTTTGTAAAGCTGACCTACTTTCATTCCTAAACAAAGAAGAGGGTGTCAAAGTGTTGAGACCAGCATCTTCCCGTTATACAGCTTTCCAGACTCTTGGACTGTCCTCACCACCATCAAAAGTGTATTATGGCACTTTCCTGCACCACAAGTTCACTGGAATTCTCGTCAGGACCAGAGACCTTGTGAGGACTCCTCAGTATGTTTAACAGAATTAAAAAAAAAAACTCTTGACTGGGACAGGAATGTCACACACACACACACACAACACACACACACACACACACACATCAACCATACACACACACACCACACACACACATCAACCATACACCCACTACACACCCCACACACACACACACACACACCACACCCCACACATATATATATAATATATATATATATATATATATATATAATGCCAGCTAACAGATACACGGGAAGCCTTCTGTCTCCAGTTCTCTACAGCCACCAGATGGTCTGCCTTCACGCTTGAGAGACTATGGACTCATCCCACAGGCCACTGACCTACTGTCAGACAGAGACTAGGGACTCATCCCACAGGCCTCTGACCTACAGGCAGACAGAGACTAGGGGACATCCCACAGGCCTCTGACCTACAGGCAGACAGAGACTAGGGACTCGTCCCACAGGCCTCTGACCTACAGGCAGACAGAGACTAGGAACATCCCACAGGCCTCTGACCTACAGGCAGACAGAGACTAGGGACTCATCCCACAGGCCTCTGACCTACAGGCAGACAGAGACTAGGGACTCATCCCACAGGCCTCTGACCTACAGGCAGACAGAGACTAGGGACTCATCCCACAGGCCTCTGACCTACAGGCAGACCAGGCATGACAGGCCATGAAGCCACTGCACCCCTATCCACCACAGTCACCTACAACCATCCACCACAGTCACCTACAACCCATCCACCAAAGTGACCGCTGTCCAGACTCTGCTGGTGAACCACAAAAGCCACAGCACCCCCATCCACCACAGTCACCTACAACCCATCCACCAAAGTGACTGCTGTCCCGACTCCTGCCGGTGAACCACAAAAGCCACAGCACCCCCATCCACCCGTCACCTACCACCCATCTACCAAAGTGACCGCTGTCAGACTCCTGTTGGTGAACTACAAAAGCCACTGCACCCCCCTCCACCACAGTCACCTACAACCCATCCACCAAAGTGACCGCTGTCCAGACTCCTGTTGGTGAACCACAAAAGCCACAGCACCCCCATCCACCACAGTCACTTACAACCCATCCACCGAAGTGACGCTGTCCAGACTCCTGCTGGTGAACCACAAAAGCCACAGCACCCCCATCCACCACAGTCACCTACAACCCATCCACCAAAGTGACCGCTGTCCCGACTCTGCCGGCGAACCACAAAAGCCACAGCACCCCCATCCACCAGTCACCTACAACCCATCCACCAAAGTGACCGCTGTCCAGACCCCCGTTGGTGGAACACAAAAGCCACAGCACCCCCATCCACCACAGTCACCGTACAACCCATCCACCAAAGTGACCGCTGTCCAGACCCCTGTTGGTGAACCACAAAAGCCACAGCACCCCCAATCCACCATACACATACAACCCATCCACCCAAAGTGACCGCTGTCCAGACTCCTGCCGGTGAACCACAAAAGCCACAGCACCCCCATCCACCAGTCACCTACAACCCATCCACCAAAGTGACCGCTGTCCAGACCCTGTTGGTGAACCACAAAAGCCACAGCACCCCATCCACCACAGTCACCTACAAAACCCATCCACCGAAGTGACCGCTGTCCAGACCCCTGTTGGTGACCACAAAAGCCACAGCACCCCCATCCACCAGTCACCTACAACCCATCCACCAAAGTGACCCCTGTCCAGACTCCTGCGGTGAACCACAAAAGCCCACAGCACCCCCACCACCAGTCACCTACAACCCAATCCACAAGTGACGCTGTCCAGACTCCTGCCGGTTGAACCACAAAAGCCCCAGCCCCCATCCCACAGTCACCACCTACAAACCCACCCATTCCACCCCCCCAAAGTTTTGACCGCTGTCCATGACCCCCCTGCCTCCTGAACCTTACCAAAGCCACTGCACCCCCATTCCCCACCACTGTCACCTTACACCCATCCCCCACCAATAGTGACCGCTGTCCAGACTCCTGCCGTGAACCACAAAAGCCACAGCACCCCCATCCCAGTCACCTACAACCCATCCACCAAAGTGACCGCTGTCCAGACTCCTGCGGTGAACCACAAAAGCCACAGCACCCCCATCCACCAGTCACCTACACCATCCACCAAAGTGACGCTGTCCAGACTCCCGTTGGTGAACCACAAAAGCCACAGCACCACCATCCACCACAGTCACCTACAACCCCTCCACCAAAGTGACCGCTGTCCAGATCCTGTTGGTGAACCACAAATGCCACAGCTGCCCCCAGCCGAGCCACCTCAGGGGGCCAAGAAACCCGTGAGCTGTTAAGAAAAGTCCAGCACAGCTCATAGAGTGAGGAAGGCGTCTGCATCGCCCTGCCATTCCCCTGTCACCTTGACCTGCATCGCCCTGCCATTCCCCTGTCACCTTGACCTGCATCACCCTGCCATTCCCCTGTCACCTTGACCTGCATCGCCCTGCCATTCCCCTGTCACCTTGACCTGCATCGCCCTGCCATTCCCCTGTCACCTTGACCTGCATTCGCCCTTGCCATTCCCCTGTCACCTTGACCTGCATCACCCTGCCATTCCCCTGTCACCTTGACCTGCATCACCCTGCCATTCCCCTGTCACCTTGACCTGCATCGCCCTGCCATTCCCCTGTCACCTTGACCTGCATCGCCCTGCCATTCCCTGTCACCTTGACCTGCATCACCCTGCCATTCCCCTGTCACCTTGACCTGCATCGCCTGCCATTCCCCTGTCACCTTGACCTGCATCACCCTGCCATTCCCCTGTCACCTTGACCTGCATCACCCTGCCATTCCCCTGTCACCTTGACCACTCTAAACGTCATCTGCCGGTTTCTGCCGGCACATTTGGGTCCATTAGACAGTTCCGGAACCCCGTCTTTTGTTTTCAACTGTTCCATCTTTGTGCCATTTTCAGTGGCGTTACCCCCGTGCCGCTTATTCTGGCTCCCCATCCACAGCCACACCCTGGCACGGCTTGTTCTCTGAACCCCTGCCACCAGCACTTCACTTGAGAATCAATTTGGGCCTTGGGGAAAACCCACCAAAACGATAGTGCGCACCCCTTGAGTCATTTCGGTGGCTTCTGGTCCTGTTCTGTCCAACACATGGGGGCATCGGCTATCACTCCTATGAAACGCAATGGCCAGTCACACAGCTATTTGAAGGGATCCCCTCCATGGGCCCCCACTTGTCTGCCCCCCCACAACCTCAAACGAATTCAGCAAGGGCACGAAGGGGAAAAGAAACTGTTTGAGGTTCCCAGAGAGTAGCACATGAAATAAAGGGGCCACAGAATTTGCTTTCTTTTTTTATGCTGATTTATGAGGTTGGGGATAAAAAAGGTGTACATGAGTCCTTTTTGGTTTCAGATTGATGACAGATCTATGCAAAAACAGTTACTTTCTAAAATCAACCCTGGTGTCAACCGGCATGAAGATACGGGCACCTGCAGTGCGGGTCGAAAATTTGAGAAAACCCCTCTTGGACACACCTGTGAATGAATAAAAACTTGCCGTTTTTTTTCCCAGTCTTAAACTGTCCCCAAATTACTTTAGCTCCGGTAGGTGCAAAAAAAAAAAAATTCCTACAAAAAATGGCTATAATGGGAACTGAACCCAAAACCCCAACTAGAATCTAAAAATGCAAACTATGGTACAGGGGGGAAAGGAATTGAGGAATCTTGTTGCAGCTCTTGCCTACGTCAGAAAACATCCATGGTGGATGAGAATGACACAGACTTAGTTGTAAACAACAAAAAAACAACGACCAGCACCAGCAAACTCCAGCCCATTTGGGATGACCCCCAGTTCCCTTTAACTCCAACTCTCAGCCATCCAGCTACTGGAATTGCCTGACACCACACAGTCTTTTTGGTTTCAAACTTATCCAAAAGGCCTCTGGTCCACAAACAATAATAAACCCATACCTGATGAAGATTCTTTCCCAGCTCCTTTCTCACTCTCTCTCTCTCCCCCCCCCTGTTTTAACAAGCATTATTTTGGACAGAAACAAAAACATTGCCAATGAAAAACTTCCACAGAGAGGAGAAGAGAAAGAGAGAGAGGGGAAAAACAAACGAATGAACAAATTTCTTTTAGAGAGAGTAAAAAGGGGGGGAGGGGGGGGTAAGCGGGAGGGGAGAGGGGAGAGGGGAGAGAAGGGGGGGTAGAAGAGAAAGAGACAAACAGCATAGACAGACGACAGACAGAGGGGACAGAGGAAGACAAGAAGACAGGGAGAGAAAATAAAAAAAACGGGGACAGAACAGGCAAAAAGGGCAAAAATCTTTTGTTTTTCTCTTGAAAAACGCTGCTGCAACTACACTGATTCCCCCAGTGGCACAGACCGAATCAAGTCTTAACAACACGGGACATACTTTTTAACCCACTAATACAGCCCTGACCTACTTGAAAAGCTGTTACAATCACCCACACTTGACCCAGACCTCACCATCATTGAAGGCCGTCTCCTAAACCCCTTCTCAGAGAATCTTTCACCTCACCTTGGCCATGAATGAAGAGACAAAAATGCACTTGTTTACCGGCTTGCTGGAAAATTGAGAACAACCGCCAAAATCACCGCCTGCTGTCCTGGTTAGACAATGACAGATGGCTTGAAAGCACCTGTCCGTAAAAGCTCTGTCGTGCGGGGGTGATGGGGTGGGGAGGGGGGGGGGGATTGTATGGGGGGGGGGGGGTTAGGTTTTTGTTGTTTTTTTCACACAAACAGGCACAATCTCGAAAAAAACTGATTTTTTTTGCCTGTGTGCGTGTTTTTACGTTTTGACCCTGCTCACCTACAAAGGAAAAATATGGGAGAAACAAAATTTCGTTTGTAACTGTGCGAGCACTGTTTTTGTGTGCATATCTGGCATGCATGAGTAAATGTTTTGGTTTTTTGTGTGTTGTGAGTGCTTGTTGTTTGGGAGAGTGTGGTTTGTGCCCCTGAAATTTAGTGTGCAAGTGTTGTGGTTTTTGGTGTAGGGTTTTTTGTGTTGTGCGTATTCATGGGGTGTGTGTGGGTCTTGTGTGTGTGTGTGGTGTGTGTGTGGTTTGGTGTGGTGCTGTGCCGCACGTGCACCTGGGGTGGTGGTGTTGGTGTGTGTGTGTTTTTCCCTGTAGATTGTGCTCACATTACCTGGTGGTCTGGGGTTTTTTATCATGCTTTGTGTGGGTGTCTTATTTGATGAGTTCCTGTATGTGAAGAGCCTTGCGAAAACATGTTGCTTCATGAATAATACATGAGGGCAGAGGGCCCTTGTGTGTGCATAAGTGCATGCATGCAAAAGTGTTGTGTGTGTGGGTGTGTGTGGGGTTTTGTGGTTGTGTTGTGTGGGTGTGTGGTTTTTTTCGTTAGTGTCCAGACCAACAATAGGTCAGGTTACAATTGGATTTGGATCCAAAAATATTATTTTTAAGAGGTCTCTGGTTGCACAAGGCAAAAGCTAAAAGAAAGAAAAAAAACACGTATTTGTGCTATAGCAGGGTGGAACTATCGGAAAGGGAGAGAGAGAGGAGACAAAAACGGTCCAAAAGGGGAGGTAATTTTGGGGTGGAGGGATTGGCTTGGTATACAGTGTTTGTGTCCCCTATTCGCAGATTTCTTTTTTTGAGGGAGGCTGGGGGGAAAAATGGGAGGAGGGGGGAGGGCAAAGGGGAATGAGGTGAGAGGCCGGGTGCTCGTGTTTCTTTTCTTTTTTTTTTTGCTTTTACAAACCCACTGGAAAAACTCTCACAGTAAAGACAGTATTTCTAAAATGACAAAATCTGGGTGTGTCACCCCGCTCCAAGACACAATTACCACACACACTACACATGCATACCACAACCCAGAACAATATCATGTATCAGGTTACACAGCACTCTTTACACTGTAAAACCACACACACACACTACCACACACACACACACAAACAACACACATCAGGAGAACCAAAAAATACATCTTCTAGCAGGTTACACAGTCCCCATTTACCCCGGGGTAAATTGACAAACACAACACACTCACACAACACCACACACACACACAAAAAGGGGAAAAACAAAAAAAAAGAAAAAAAAGTAAAAAAAAATCAGGAAGAAACACGGGAAAACCCCCAAAATTTTTTTTGTCTTTTTGGCCGGGAGGCAAAACACAAAAAGTAATAAATAGGGCCCGTAGCCCCCCATCCCCCCCCCCCACCCTTCTTTGTCTGAAAATGCTTTTTCGACAAAAGCAACCAAGCGGGTAATGTTTGTAACTGACTTTAACCCTTCCGTACTCCGGGGGGTGGGGAAATACCCCCACACCACTTTTAAATGTAACTAAAAAAACTTTTAAAATCTAACCCCTACATTAGATTTTGTCAAAAAACCCTAATTTTCATCCCCACTGAAATTTGTTGCCTGTGTTTGTGAACAAAACAAAAATAAACAAAAAGGTCTCGTAAGTCGTGGGGGAGATACCCAACTACAAAGAATTAAAACCCTGCACGCGTACGTCTGGGTGTGGAGACACCCATAAGCTTTAGACAGACAGCATGTCTGATATGCGGCTGGGAAATTAGAAGCCATATGTCACGAATGCTGAGTGCATTCTTTTCCAACAGTGCGAGGCTTGGCATCATGTCAGTGCCGCTGAATGTGGCTGGCTGGCCAGGCCCCCAAAACATGTAGGATTTGTGTGTGTGTGGGGTGTGTGGTGTGTTGGGTTTTGTGTGTGTGTGTGTGTGTTGGTCGGTGTGCTCTCCCCAAGTTTTTCCCGATTTATGCCCCCAGTGTGGCCCTAAGACATACACCAAGTCAAGATCAAGTTAAACACCAAACTTACACATCATTACATTACGATTCATCCTGTACGTTATTTTTTCTTACTCATTGTACTTTCTTTTTCAAAAGCCCTGAAAGGGGTCTACGCGAAATTTTAAAGATTTTTGTTTTTTTTTTTTTTTTTTTTTCTATTTCAAATCTTCTGAGCATCCTAAAAGATTTTTTGTATGTTCACAGAAGATCAGGGGTCAAAATCTTTTTTGTCATTACATACATCCATCTGAACTCCGTGGATCAAAAGAAGACTCGATAAACACCGACATTTTAAAAAATTTTCCCCGCTTTGTAAAAATCGCAGTGGGGTGACAAAGCTTAAAAAATGTGTGATTTCATGCACATGCATCTGAGAGACAAGAAAAATTTTTTTCTTCAAAACGTTGGGGGGATGTACGCCCGCGCACGAGCGCTCGCCGCCTGTTGCCCTATTACGCCCTCCATGATGAAAGGAAAGTCACTGTTCCTTCCTGAACACACAATTTACTGCATTTCCAACTAAAGAAGTTTCTCAGGAAAAGCAAGGTTACATCACCCCTATGCAATACGGGAGGTCCTGAAAAATGCAGCATGTTGGTTTTTGTGTAAACCAGGGGTTTATTGAAACCCCCGGGCGTATCGAGCGTGTTGCTCCTTTTTTGAACCAGGGTTACGTCACCCATACACACGGACGTTTTGCCCCTTTTTTTTAACCAGGGTTACGCCACCCATGACTACGGCGCGTTTTGCTCCTTCTTAAACCAGGGTTACGCCACCCGACACACGGGCGCGTGTGCTCCTTCTTAAAACAGGGTTACGTCACACCCATAAACATACGGCAGCGTGTTGCTCCTTCTTGAAACCAGGGTTATACACCCTGACATACGGCACGTTTTGCTTTTATTGAAACCAGGGGTTACGTCAACCATGCAACGGCAGTGTGTTGCTCAAGGCAGCGTGTTGCTCCTTCATTGAAACCCAGGGTTAGTCACCCCATGACATAGGGCACGTTTTTGCTCCTTCATTAAAACCATGGGTTACGTCCACCCATGACAAGGGCAGCGTGTTGCTCTTTCATTGAAACATGGGTTACGCCCCAACCCATGACATAGGCAGCGTGTTTCTCTTTCATTGAAAATGGGTTACGTCCACCCTGACATACGGCAGTGGTTGCTACTACGGCAGTGTTTTGCTCCTTCTTAAAACCATGGGTTACGGCATACCCCGACGTACGGGCGCAAAATTTTGGGCGATGTCCCAAAAAGGTTTTAAAGGAAAGACCTGCATGTCCCAGTCTCTGTAAACTTGCCCCTTCTTTGGGGCTTTCATATTCTGACAGTTTTTAATTACTATATTTGCAATACAATATTAATCAAATGGACCTTTGCCCAAGCCAAATACATTTTTGCAACAACTTACATAATGAAGTTTTTGTTTTGATACTTAAATGTTCATTGGTGGATTGTTAAATGGTTTTTCCCCCAAAAAATGCCTCACAAAACATCACTGTATTCTTATCGTGTTGGAAAAAAACAATCAAGGGAAAAAACCTCACTAAATTTTAAAAAAAATCCCTTCTCCCAAGCAGAGCTTAACACAAGGCAAGCTTTAAAAAAACTTCCTCCTTCCCTACTATTTTGCGGGAAAAAAAAGGGTATATTGATTTTTGAATAACATTGATGCCCGATTTGGTGTCCGATTCTGCTCGCACACAGGGCAAAACACTTAAGGAAGGAATGAAAGCCTTTCTTGCCACGATAAAACAGTCGGGTTTGTTTTCCACCATCTTTTTTTTTTTTGCCATGACATCTTCTGGAGGCTTTGTGGAGGCCTACGTGTTTGCCTACAGGAGGCAGTTTTTGGCAATTCCTGGGTCCGGTCCTTAGGGTTTATTCTGAATGCAGGGCTGCCAGTTGTCTTTTGCATCCTCCCATCTTGAACCCCCAGTTTTGGGGTTTTCTACATGATGGGTCAAGAATCTCCTGGATGAGTCAAAAACATTCTAAACTTAATGTCTTCAGTCTGACTTGGGGCATAAGCTTGTATAATGATAAGTTGAAGGGGGGTTGCCCTTTTTGTGAAAAGTCAACTGGAGATGACTGGAAACTTTGTTACACTTCAAGGCTTTCTTGTGAACAAGGAAGCCAACACCATGCTTATTTTGGTCATCTCTCCCGCTAAAGTAGATCCTTTCCTTCATTTGGGAAACTTCTCAAAAATGCTTCCAACCAATTTCATTTAGTCCCAGTATGTTCCAGAGGTAAATGTCCTTTTTCCCCTGACTCTTTCAATTGTCCTGTGGCTTAAAGAATTTGATGCCCAAAGTTCCTGTATGTTTATCCCCTCTTGGATTACCAGTGGTACGTCGTGTGACTATCTCAAGGATCAGAAGTTTTCAGACGCAGATACTAGGAAGGGTCACAAATGTCCCTGATGACCTTTCAAATTTAAAAAAAAAAATCAACAGAGAACAAGACCCCGGGTTTGACCTAGAGAATCGAGGTGGCTGATGCATTCCAACAGTGATACGGAAGTTCACACCCTGACTGTCCTTGGTAAAAAAACATCCCAAAAAGAAAACATGACTGCAACATTCGAAAAGCCATGATAAAAAAATGTGTATAAGGTAAACCCCTGGTCACTGAAGAGATTCGGGGCTTACGGACAAAAGAGCTGAAAAAAGGGGCTGAGCTGTAAAAAACCGGGCGAAAGCTGGTGAAGTACAGACAATAACATAAAAACCTGGGGTAAAGGGGAAAACCAAAAAGGCTGTGTTTGAAAAGCAAGGCTCAAAAAACGATGAGACAAAATGAGATGGAAAAGGCTGTGAAAGACTGACAATGACAGTGCCCCCAAAACCTACGGGCAGTCTAAACAAAAACAATAACCAAAGAACATGCCAGAAAGGGGGATCAGTCAACATGGACACATCCCAAACACCCCTGAAAAACGTGAATGACTCACTGAAGAACAAGAAAAGTTTAAAGTGCTGGATATTACTGCTCAAACTGTACGCTCATAAGACGAAAAGATCCAGCTATGCTGAATATTGCGGGCAAACCTCGGGGAGACCCCAATCATTACAGGGGAAGAAGTTGTGCATTTAAAATGATCAGAAAGGAAGTCGCGTGATAGAAAATTTCCCGCAGACCAGACGAGGTGTAAGCTTTGGGGTCCTAAAAATTTTATCTGTGATAAATCTGGCAGACACGAGTCTTGGGTCATCACACTCCCAAAAAGAAAACCCTTTTTGCTATTCAAAATTACGGCACAACCCCCTTGTAAAATCAATAAGTAAGCTGAATTTCTACTCGCGGAAAAACCAAAAACAAAAAATCTTGCTGAAGAACAAGCACCAAAAAAAATCATAACCTCCACAAAATTGTGGAAATAAAACACCGGGAAAGATCTATATCATGTTTTCATGACATTGGGAAAGCATTTGACGGGGTCTGCCTTGCACCCTTTAACAGCAACCCTGAGCCATTTTTTAGGGTTAAAGCCAACTTTACAGTGTGCTCCCAGCGCAGTCCTTACAAGGGGCTGCCAAAGTGAATGGTTTTGCACAACGTTGGCTAAACTGGGTGTTACTTGCCCCACTTTTCACATCTTTCGGGAAAGACCCGACTGATGTGACAGAAGCCTTTTTGGATCGTAAGCACTGGAGGGGGAAAATCTCACCATATATGCTTGCTGAATTGTTGGGGGGTTTGGGCTGGACAGGAAAAAAGACCCTGCTCACGGGACAAAGCACTGCAATGGGGTAGGGAAAAATCGGAAGGGGGAACCAAACTGATGACAAAAAACCCAAAAAAGGTTCAAAAAAAAATCAAATCGAGGTCAAAAAAGGAATAAGCAGCTAAAAACCCGAGCTTGTGCGATGGGCCCCAAATGAAAAACCTCTGGTCAACTCCCTTCCCGTTCCAAACTGCTGGAGCTCTTCTTCTTTTTCTTGGCACGACCCGCGATACCACAAACCCCAGGCTCGGTGGTGGCGGCGCTTTGCCCCTCAAGGCCCGTTCCCCAATGAAGAAGTGCACAAGAAAGCCCAGGCACCCTCTACTCCTTGAAGACCGCTAAAAACAATGCTAAGAAACAAAAACTAAAAAGGCAAGCGCTTCTTCTGACCCCCCAGCTCGCAAAAAACCATCTTGCAGAGCACTGTACCAGAAACAAAGTAGCAGGGGGGAAAAAAAAAAGATGGGAAACAACCAAGGAAGGGACAGGCCTAACTTTGACAAATCTCAGCGTACTGGGGAAGACAGGGGGATGAGGTTCATCTTTGGTCCCCCCCCCAACGACCCTTAGTTAAGGGGTCTACGCCCAATGAAGGGGGGGGGAGAAGAGAACTATAAAATAGGCATTCGGGCTCACCCCCTCCCCCAGCTCCAACCGGCAAAACCCGGTTTCGCTTTTGCTCCCCGGGTTAAACCAGAATGCCTATTTTATGTTCTTAATAGTAAACATTTTAAAAACATACTAATGTGTAGGATTATCTTTTTTTAACCTTTTTTTAGAAAACTTTTGGACTTAAGTTTTTTCTTGATCAATAACCTTTTTTTCCCGCTAATTCATCAAATGTAAATAAATTTTGAAAAAAATCTTCACATCTCCCCGCATTACTGATCACCCTGGTTCATTTGGACCCTAGGGCGCCCTGGGGCCCCAAGCCAGCCCCAGGGGGCACATTAACACGGCCAGATGTGAAGGGGGGGGGAAAATATGCCTCCAACAGTGTATACTTTTATACTTGTTTGCCTGTTTTCTATTTGTCTAATTGGGAAAACCCCCTCACCCCCATTTTAGTGGCCCTTTCCCCTCCCGCACCGGGGCGCCTTTTGGGTTTAGGGCTTTTATACCCGCCCATGCCATATTTGGGTTCGGGCTTTTATACCCGTCCCGGGGACCAATACGAAAGTGGGAAAGGACCCACTTGAGGGCGGGAAAGGGCAAATTTGACTTTTCAATGCCATGAAACCCAAGTATTTAAAAACTACTGGGCATACCCCCAATTTTTTAAAATTAAAGTTTAATTATACGACACAAATTTTTTAAAAATTACAGGGTTCTATTTGTAAAGTTGTTTTTATTTCCCTAAGTAAAGTTGTTTTTAAAGTTGTTAAAAAAAACACCAAAAGCTAAAAAACAAAGTGCATCTTCCCTTACTTTTAGTACTATTTTTAAAAATATTTGTTTTAAATGTTTTTTGTTTAAATAAAAAAAATGCTTTTTTTAATACATAAATTGGGGAAAAGTTATTTTGAGGTGGGGAATTTAGCCCCCAAAATTTTATAAAATGACATTAACGCCTGTACTAAACGACCCCGGGGGGGAATTAGCCGGCTAAATTTATAAAAGCCGCCGTGGGGGGCCCGGGCCCCCTTTGGTAACTTGACCGAACCCGGAAACAGTGCGGCGTTTCGACTCGGCTATTGTGCATTTGAGAAGCCGGGGCCCAGACTTTTCTCCCTAGATACTCATAAAGGCAGAAGGGAGTTGTTCCCGGAAAAGAATGTAAAAAATTTAATTGTAAAAAAAAAGTCATTAAGTCGTTCTAGGTTCTTTTCAAGTCGGCATCACGTTCTTATTTAAGTTCTTAAAAAATTTTTATTCAATTTTCTTAACAAGTAAAACACAAGTCTTAAAAATTTCTTTTTCAAGTACTTATTAAGTTCTTAACAAGTCGTCACAAGTCGTCATTAAGTTTTTTATAAAGTGTCATTAAAGTTTTATCAATCTCTTTAAAGTTCTTATTTAATTTTTATCAAGTCCATCAAGTCGTTTAATTCTTTTTCAAGTCATTTATAATTATTTTTTAAGTTCTTGAAATATTTTTTCCATTTTGAAAGGGATCAAAATGATCTTTTGTTGTTGGCGGTTCTGGCAGCTTTTTGTTTGGCTTCTGTTTTTTAGGGGTTGAGTTTTTTTTGACGCTTTGGTTTTTTTGGGGCGTTTTTTATTTTTTTATAAACGTAAAACCACCCCCACCAACCAATGACCCCAAAAAATGAAAACTCTTTTAACCCAAAAATAACCATGTCGATTTGGTGTTGTAGGTCTTGAATCAATTGTGTATTTACGTGGCATTGAAAACAAACTGTTGGCGTTGGCGGTGTTATGTTTTCTTTTGATTTAAAATTTTCTGTGTTTGCAACTTTAAATTTTTTTTTGTTGTTCCATCTGCTAATTTTTTTCCTGCTGAAAACCGCCCAGGATGAGGAGGCTTTTTACGGGTCCTTTCTCCACTGATTCAATTTTTCTGATTCTGCGTTTTCGGGCTCGGCATTTTAAAGGGGGAAAAAAATCTATATGTTTAAAAAATAATTTAATCCCATTTTTTATGGCGATAACAATTTTCCCAAATCTGTAATTAGTACATCCAAAATTTTAATGATTTTTTAAAAGGGATCCTGCGTTAATCATACAAAAAATCTTTTTCAAATCAATGGGGCAAATCTACAAACAGTTTGTGTACAAACTAAGAACCGTTTCCCCAACATTTTTTTACCATTCTTGACCCCAGTTTGCGCTTATCCCGTTGTGTACTTTACAATGTCTTGCGGCGACATTTGTTGAATTGTTCTAGCTGAATTCATTTCCAGGTACTTTTTTTGTTTTTCCACACCCCGCTAAAGAAACAGCCTTTTTTTTTGGGGCGAAAAAAGCTTGGCATCAACTGATCATTTGTAAGTTCAGGAAGTAAATCATCCCCGTTCATGTTTTATTAAAAAATAAATTTTTTTTTTTTTTAAAAATGAGCCCGAAAAACTTTTACTAACCTTGTATACCATTCTGCTGTTATTGGGGCCTAAGTGGGGGATACACAATGCTTGGAAAAAGCTTGTTAAGAATAAAACCAGCGATTTGGCAAACTAGACTTTGAAGCCCGAAAAGCTGATTGCGTTTTTACGTTCATTTGCTACGAAAGATTTTCGTTAAGCAAGGAAAAATTCCCAGACATATCAATATGTAAAATTAAAAAAAAACTTTAAAAAAAAATGGCTTCACTCGTAATGATGATTGGGGGCGCTGTGGTTAATCGCTTGCTTTTAGCGGAAGAAATTACCTTTTAGTAAACTACAAAATAACAATGAGGAAAAAAACATAACAGAGCTATGGAGAAAACTAGCTGCTGCACAAGACACCTTAAAAAGCAAAGAATGGAGAGTTAGTTTTTATAACGACAACTTAAACAACAGGGACAGCAGCTTAACATTTAAGATGTTGACCAAGCAATAAAAGAATTTTCTAGAAACAGGCAAAAAAGTTAAAACTTGCCCCCCCAAAAATTTTACGACTTTTATAACCACAGAAAAACAAAAAATGCAAAAAATATTGTTTATTGTTTTGGCAGCCCGCGTGATTTTGTTGCAAAAAAGTTTGGCTGAATAAAATGTAAAAAAATCTATTTTCCCAAAAGGATATTGGAAGGGAATAACAGCAATTAAAAAGTTTTAGCAAGCAGGGGAGTCAGGGAAACAAACCCAAAGAATGGTTATCTAAAAAAACGATTTGGAAATTTTTTTTCCGGCCTAAACAAACAAAGCCCACACTTTTGCAACACAATCCCGAACGACACCCATCAAATGGATTTTCAAATTTTTACCCCATGATACGATTAGACGAAAAAATTTAAGTACGCACTTCTCATTGCATAGCTTCAAGATACAAAGTGCTGAACCATTAACAAAAAAGGTGTTTGCTTTGCTGTCGTTTAAATGTTATCAACGAGGACCCTTAATTACCTCGCATGATTCAGCGATGAGGAAAAGAATTAAAAGGTCAAGTGAAAATTTTATTGTTAAAAATAGGTTACCTTTAAAGAGGCATTCCGGGTGTTCACAGATCACAGGGTTTGGTTTTAAAAACTTTAAAAAACAGTTATTGAAAGACTTTTCTCTACCAGTATCAAGAGAGCTGATTGACAATTCTGCAACACAGAATGGGTTAAGGCTGCCCTCATTTTTTGCGCGAAATGAATAATGAAAAATTTTAAAAAGGTCAAAAACCATACAACCAAAATCGAAAAAAACAATAAATGTTGTTGAAGGGAGTTTTCATAAAGCAAACTATTACCATTTGGTTTTTAAAAGGAGATACCTTTATTCCCCGGGAAAAGCAAAAAGGGGACCCCCCGCATCAGGGCAACAGATACATTTTGGATGTTGATCCTATGAGAAAAAAAAAAATTGTGAAAATGAATCCGCCCGTGTATTATTTACGGGGAAACTGACACAAAAAACGACCCCCCCCCCGAAGATTTTTTGTGAAGGAAAAACTGCAGAAAATCCCCCCAGACACAGTTCCATGTTTAAATTTTTTTTTAAATTTAAAAATTAAAAGGGCGGAAAAAGGGAAAAAGGGAAGAACCTTAGTAAAAGGGCCCTGGAAGCAAAAATGGTAAAGGGAAAAGATCCTTAAATAATGCGAAAAAATTTAAATTATAATCTTGTATTGACAATATTTAAAAAGTTGATTACCCATGCTAACAAAACCAAATTTTGTTTGGGGAATAAAAAAAAAAATTCGAGGCATTTAGCAGTAAGGGATAAAAATTTGGTTGAATTGGGTGTGAAATAGTTAAGCTTAACGAACTTTTTTAATTACGCAAAAACATTTGGGTTTTTTAAAATGGAACCAAAAGGGGAAAGGGGCAAAAAGGGCAAAGGAAAATTTTTTTAAAAATTAATGCAAGATTTATTTGAGTATCAGTATATCATTAAAAGAAGTATTTGAGAAGATTGACAATCCCTGGCTAGAACAATCGCCAGACAATCTTTTTTTAAAAAACCCCAAAGCTTTTTTTTTTTGATTTAGGGGTTTGGGAACTGAAATTGCGAAATGAAAAAAATTTTTAAAAAGCACATCTAGCATTAAAAATAATTTTAAATTTTTAAATTAGAGTGATATAATTGAACGTGCGATTGCGAAAAAAAAACCCCATATTTTTATACTATTCCCCAAAATCCCCGATTGATATGAAACTCTGGTTTAAAAAACACCGTTTTGTGTTTTTCTATCTAATGATTCTTTGTTACAACAGTTGGTTTTTTCTCATGAGATTAGATCGTAGTTTTACTTGTCTGATGAAAAGTCTTTTTGTCAAAAAAGCTTTTTTTTAGTTTCATGGGGTATGCTTGACTGCACAAAAACTGCGAGATATTTCCCCTTTTCTTTTTTAACAACTTTTTTTTGGCTTGAAAGACTGACATTTTTTGACCCCAAACCAAAAACTCCTTGATCACCACCCGATAATTCTCCTTTATCTTACTAAAACCTTCTTGTTAATATCTGAATGCAAAGGGGAAACTTAGGGTAACAGTGTGTCGTACCCTCCCCCATGCCCCTTTTGCATTCTAATTCCAGTCTTTAAGTACTTCAGTAGGGATGTCATTTCAAAGGGGTCTGTTCTGTGTAAAGTACTTTGGACTCAGGATACAGGGCTTAAAATAGTCGTAAAGAAATTCTAACATCAAAGCTTTGACAGCCAAAACAGAAACCCAAAAAAACGGGCTTATCCAATTTGACTTTCTTTTTTTTCCATTATGCCAAAATGACAGAAATTTTTTTAAAATCCTGAATTGGTTTTGAAGTCAACTTAATTTTCAACGTTTTTTTTTTTGCCAACTAACATCTTTAGCTTTTGCGGATTTTTTTTGTCTTTAAAACGCGTTGGTTTACAAATTAAAAAAGCTTTTTGAAGCTTGTGGATTTATTCTGAGATATGTTCTTCTAGTTATGGGTTTAGAAGTTCTTGATCCAAAAAACAATTATACGATGAACAGCTGTCAAATTTAACCCCTGCTTAAATAAAAAATTGAAGAAGTCGTAAAAACAGACTAATTTTTTTTTTTCCGAAGATAGGGCCCAAATTTTAGGGGGTTCTGTCATGACACTTTTAGACTTTTTTTCCCCTAATGGTATCATTATGGGAAAAAAAGAAATTCTGAGGATATTCTAAAACAACTTCTAGAATGGAACCCCTTTCGATCAGCTTTAGAGTAGGGAGCCATTTTAAAAACTTTTGAATGTCTTTGAGTCCTGTGTCATTTTAAAGTTTCGTAAAGGAATTTATTGGCCCCTTGCCCCTCCCTACGATTGTTTCATCTAAATACTGAGATAGTTAGACCTTTTACTTGGCATAGTCGTCCAAGTATTTGTTTTTTGTTTACAGTAAAGGTTTCGACCCATACGATTCCCCACGCAATCCCCTTTTCAATCATCTGAAGCATTGGGAGGAGACAATAAATCAATTTTTACTCCAGTAAATTTTAAAAAAAGCGTCCCCGCTCTCCCAGGGGCAGAAAAATAAGCGCGGGATCCGGCTGAAAAATTTCATGAGGCTTCCTAAATTTTCAAAGACGTCCCCCAAAAACAAGTACCCCCTTTTAAAAAGGAAATCATGATAGTTCCATCGTTTTCACTCTAACTTCTGCCAGCACTTGGCATGTGGTAAGCAGTCACTGAGTCCTTTCCCCTGAGACTAGAAAAAAAAGCGCCTTTTTGGCGGGGGAAGGGCGGGTTATCAAACCTTTCCCCAAATGTTCATGTACTCATAAGGGTAAAGCCCTTTCTACAAGAGTTGGGGCAAAATATTCTTCTGTTATTGGGGAGGATTTTAAAGGGAAAAGCCAGTGACTCTAATAACCCTCATGGTTTTTATAGAGTCGTAGAAAAAACATGTTTTTAAAGTAAAAACCATTTACTTTTTTGTGCTGCGCAAAGCATGAACCCTAAGGGGCTGTTACTGTTTTCATTTTAAGATGGAGTCTAACCCCGCAAGTTTGAAAGAATATAGCAGCTTCCATGTCTTTGTTAAACTTTAGTTAAGATTGCATTTGTTATGTGCTGTCCTCAACTTTTGCTAATGTGATCAGGTTCTTACTGTTGGATCTCGGGGGGAGGCCTAAACCAAAATCCAAAGGGTGGCTGAGTCATATGTTGTTGGCTTCAGGGGTATTATGATTTCAGTAAATTTAGATTTATTAGAACAGGCTTACGCACTTGCTGATGCGTTTTAAGAAGTCTTTGCAGCATTTTGGTCCTCGTAAATTTTTGGCTTTGAATGGGGGCCATTTTGACCTAACAATGATGAAGGGAAATGAGCAAAACTGTGATTTCTCATTAGACTGTTTTAGGATTTTTTGTGGGGGGTTTGGCCTTCTAGGAAAATGAGTGATTCGAAAGCTGCGTAAAAAACTATGGACTAGTTTGCAACCGTTTCCAGTTCTTAAAACTAACTTTTGCCTTTCCCGGGGTAATTGTTCTGACAAGTCAAAGGGCTAATACAATGTTTTTTCATTTTTCGCTCGCGCTTGAACGGACGGAATTTTTTGTTAAAATTTTCTACAGAATTTTTGTTTGCTATTTGTTTTGTAGTATGCACTAGTAAACTCTCTTGGCGTTTGAGTGTATGCAAACCCCTTAAGGTTTGCACCCGGAGTAAGTCTCATGAGTTTTGGGTTGGGTTTGCCTATTGTTGGACTTTCTTTGACACTTTTGGCAGAAGGTTGGTTTCTTCAGAATGTGTGACATTAAAAAGTTATTGGGGATTCTGTTCTTCAAACTGATCAATTTTGTCTACAGCCCTAGGAAATTCAAGGGGTTTAAGAAGATCATTTGGGCCCCTGTAAAAAAGTTTTGATACTCTCTTGATTTTTGGCAACGGATGCAGCTGCAAAACGCACCACATAAAACATTTGTCGTCTGAATTTTTTATGTTTTAAAATGCTTTCTTTGCAACTAATGTTGGAGGCAGTGGAAGTAGACTTGCCTACAATCGGCTCATACTTAGCCTGTCTTAATTATGTCTAGGACTTCCCCCCTGACCCAACCGAGCCTCTCATTTTAGCTGCTTCAAGGCTATTTAAAAATGTGAAGAAGTTGATCGCCCCCAAACCGGGTGTTAAGTCATTATAAGAAAATAGTCTGCTGTTTTTTGAGCCCAGATTCTAAAATTTTCTTGTTATTTTTATATAGTCGATTTAAAAAAAACTAACCTTACTTTAACTGGAGGGTTTTTGTTATTTACTTGGAAAATTTAGAAAAAGCATGACAACGCTTGCCTGTAGTTTGTTGGATCAATAACTTTAAAACGCTCATTTTAAACTTTTGCAAACGTCTTCCTCGAGCATTGCTTCAACAATTCATTTAACCTTTATTTAAAACTTATCCTTTTTGGTTTTTTTTTCAACTCAAAATTTTATTTAAATTAAAAAAAAAAACTTAATCAAATCAATATCACGGGTTTTTTTTGCTTGGACTCAAAAACTAAAGTATAAACCCCTTTGGGGTGTTAATGTGACTGTTTAGAAAAGGTTTAAAGTCTCGTTTTCTTTTTTTAAATTCCTTTTTTATTGGCGGTGTTGGGTTTTTGAGAAAAAATTGCCCTTTCCTTTCTTTTAAAACAAACTTTTTTCTTTTGTAGTCCTCAAAAACCTTGTGGGGCTAAAAATTTTTCATTGTGATGTTTTAGTCGCAGTGCTTTTTTATTTTCAGTTTTAAAGGAACTAAGTTTAGTGTTATAGTTGAATATAGTGTGTGCTTTTGGGGTTTGCTTTTTTTTTTTTGCTGACGCACTTACAGCCAATGAACACAGGGCCAAGAGTTTTTAAAAACCCAAAACCCCCTAGAGGTAAAGCTGCCGGTGCACCTTCCCTGTTGCAAGAGACCCACATTGTTCCCGCTGATAGAGCACTAGTGATCGATGCTCCAGTTTTACTATGTAACGCATTAAAGACGAGAATACCTTCGTTGGTTTTTCTGATTTTGAAAAAGGGCCCCGTCTAGTTGGGTTTGCATTGGTTTTGTTTGGGTTAACGAAAGTTTTTAGTCTACAGAGTTTTCTTCTTTTGGGCACTTTTGGATAATCGTAACAGACATGCTTTTTTAAAAAAAAAAATAATTTATATTGGGTTTTTCAATCTGTTATCTTGAATTTCGCTGCGCATCAATATTAAAAAAAAAATTACATTAATGGTTTTTTCACTCTCTTTTTCTTTTTCAATTTGAATGTTTTTCGTCTTTAATGTTCTCCACTCCCCGAATGATTATCTTTGTTGACCTTAGGGCAATCCATAAACCGTATTTCGTTTTAAAAATTCATAAGTCTAAACTGTGAAGGGGTAGTCTTTAACACAAGTCTATTTTGGATTTTACACCTCCCCCTCCAAAAAAATTTTTTTATTTATCAAAAGATGTAAGGTTTAAGCCCGCACCTTTGACTTTGGGTTTGGATACCCCCAATTTAACTTGTATTTTGTTAATTTGGATTAATAAATTTTTCACTTTTTCTTTTGAATGGTTTTTCATTTTAAAGCAATAAAAAAAACCCTTTTAAAGGGGGTTTTCTGCAGCACTAAAACTAAAGTTCCCCTTGTGGCCGTTTTAGGAAAAGATAAACACCTTTCGTAAAATTTTTCATTTTTGACTGTATTTTGCTCAAACGCCTTGCTAAGTTGGGTTTTCAACAATGCAAACTCAAAAGAGATGCGAAATGCGTAAATTTAATCGGTCTGTCGATCTATCACTTTGTATTTTTAACAGTTAGTTCAAAGACAAGTCTTTTAAAGCTCCTTGAAAAATTGGGGCATGCGCTTTTAACAAACCAAAATTAAAGGGTTTTGGAAAAACGATTTTCCCTAAGCAAAACTTACGCTTCTACTTGTTTCCGTCTTTAGCACTTCCTTTTCTGTGTTTTAGTGCTTTCGTTTTTTTCGATTCCTTTAAAGCAAGATCGGCCCTTTCCTTGCGGGTTAGCCATAGATCACAAATTTGAAAATAGTCGCTTGTGTAAAAAAAATTTTTGCCCCCCAAGTTTTATAGAAAATTTTCTTAACATTGCCGCCCAGTTTTTGAATACTGTCCTATTTTGGTTTTTGCGATTCGAGTTCTATTTTGAAAATAAGACGTGCGATCCCGGGACATACTTCATCTCTCCCAGGCTGGAAATTTAACAGTAAATTGATCTGAATCAATGTAGATGGATTATTTGGAACAATAAATTCTGTTTATTTCCCTTCACGCCCAAAGGGGTCTTTCAGTCTTCTAGCGGGTCAAGAAAACGAACCATATTCTTGTGACATTTTTTTTTAAAAAAAAATAAAAAGTTAATTTTTTTAAAAAAAAATGGCAGAAAAATTTTGATGTTTTTGTCCCGGGGAAAGACATGAGTGAAATGACGCCTTTGGCACATCCATTACAATCTTGCGGCGTGAATTTAAAAAAAAGTAAGGTCAAATCTTTTATCAAAATTTAGGCCCAAAAACCTCCCGAATTTTAGACCCCAATGATTTTGAAAAAAAAGATGACCATTTTTTTTGTGAAAAACGAGCAAGGAAAAATTGTTAGCTTACAATAAAACCCGACCCCTCAAAGTTTTAGCAAAGACTCAATTAACAAAGGCTCAGTTGAGCGATCAAAATGCCTTTGGGATTTCTAAAAACGCGAAAATTAGACTTTAGGCAGTTGCTAAAATTAAAAACACTACAAGAACTCCCCAAAAGATAACCCCCAAAAAAAACAACCCCCCAAAATTTAAGCCCCAAAAGCAACGAAAAAATAGAAACCAGTTTTTCAGAAGAAAAAAGTATTAAAAACTATGCACGCCCCCCGCTACTATGAAAAATAACGGCCCCTTGATCATGCTTTGAAAACATCAGAGGCGAATAACAAAACAATTTAGCAAAATGGGTGAACTAGATGGCTATAAAAAGGAAAAAGAAAAATAGTTGAGGCTGATGACCCAAAATTTGGGGTGGTGTTAAAGAAAGAATAACACAAAGACTAAAAAATCTTGAACAAAAGAGATCAGCAAAACTAGAGGGTTTTTTCTAATAAACCCGGAACAATTACGAATCAAGTGAGCAGAATAGAAAAACCCAAAGAAATTTTTTTAAAAAAGACACAAAACTAGCAGAACGAATAAGAACATGTTAGGAGCAAGGGGGTCCCTTAGCAAGGTTTATAACACCTTTGGATTTGCAATAAGTACACTGGTGTTGGTATTTCAGGCGGTGGTGGTGGTGGGGGGGGGCATTGCCACCGGGCCCCCCAAATCCCTCGTCAGATAAATCATGGGAAAAAAACAACTCGCACTTCAAACTTACTAAAAAAAATAGCCAGTAAGGAAAATAGCTCTTTTCCGTATAAAAGGAGGGGGTCGTTGCGGCTTTTTTCGCCGAAGTAAATAGTTGGTTTTGGCTGGCACTTAGGGCATTGTTTTTTAATAGTGGGTTTCTTTTTAGTAAGATAAAGACCAAGTAATCCCGGGCAGTTAATCCAAAACAAGTGCGTCTTTTATTCATGGGGGGCCCTTTTTTTCACCCTGGGGATTGGTTGGGGGTTTTGGGGGAGTATGGGTGGGGTTTTTTTAGGGGTTGTTTGTTATTGTTTGTACTGGTCAGAATTTTTTGTCGTTTTCCCGACCTTTCTTTTTACCAGCCCAAGGATTTTCATTATTATAGTTTATTTTTTTTCCATTGAGTCTGAGGTCAGAAAACAGCATGTAAAAAACCAGGGGCCGACAGCAAAGTTACCGATCTTGCAAATTGTTTAAAAAATTTTTGGGACCTTTTTTAAAACTTTAAAGGGAAATCATTTTCAGAATTAAAAGAACCTTAAAATTTTCAAAAAGTTTTTGGGCGTCAAAACCAGTAGAAGGTCAGTTATGTTGATCTGTTGTCTTGCGAACCTAGCAAACCAAACAAAGTAAAAGAGTCGTTTATTGTTCTATTCCCCCTTTTGTTAGGCCTTAGAGTATCCAAAATAAAATTTTTCCGCTGTTTTATGCTCTTGCTCTAGGGCCCGGGTAAAACAGGTGCCTAAAGGAAAGATTTTGTAAGGGGATTGAACATAGTTAACTTTCTGTGCCGCCCCCAAAAAAAAAAGGGCCTAAACCCGAAAGATCCAATTTTTGTTTAAATCGCTTTGGGTCATTCAAATTCGTTACAGATCCTTTTAAAAGCCTTGAATCTTTTTGTTTCTGAAGGATTTAAAAGTTTTGTCATTTGGTAATGGCCTGCAGTTTAGATAAAAAAGTCTGAAGGGTAATAAAAATGAAATCTATACACTGACCCCACCAAAGGGTCAAAATGATTTTAAAAGACCGCATACGACACTCCACACCCAGTTGAGCACAAAACACGCAAAGTTTAACTGGTTTGATAAAACTGCATGGAGACTAAACCACACTTTGGGATGTAGTTTTTTAAAAGGAGGGTTAAGATATCTGTCCAAAGGGGTACTAACCTTTACTTGAAAGGGTCAGTTGGGGTCACCGAAAGTAAGGGGGTTTTTAGTTGTTTTTATTTTTAAGAGTAGTGCGGCCCCAAAAAAAATTTTGCATTGTATATTTGAAAGCATCTTTTTAAATTGTTTTAAAAAAAGTTTGTAACAATAACAATCAAGACAGTCCTTTGTTTTTAGAATTGCTTTTTATAAAGAATGCGGGAACCCCCAAAGGGGGCACTCCGAAATTTTTTCAAGTCGATGGGGTTAAAATAAGTGAAAACCCAAGGAAAAATAAGTTTTAAAAATTAAAATAGAAGAAGCTTTGTTAGCCAGTTTAAACCCTACCCGATGGTTATTACGGTTTTTTCCGCTAAAAGAAACAAGAGTAACTTAAATTCTCTCAAATTAACAATGCAAACTAAAAAAAAAATGTTGACATTCAAAACCCGAAGAAGAAGAAATAGACCATTTCATTTTTTATGAGGTAGCAAAATGTTAGGCTTTGAATGACAATTTTAATTTGGGTTCACCAGACGAAAACAAATTATGAGGGGGAATATCCCCCGATCTTCATTAATTCATTACTCTATGTTTATTTGGACGAGCTGGGGCATGATGAAAACTTATATGATGGAAGGCCCTCAAATGTTTTTAAGGTTTCCATCAGGGGAAAGCTGCATATTGCGTTTGAAAATTATCAATTCCCATTTCAGTTTAAAAGTTAGTTGTGGGAGGGTCAGATCATTTAATTAAAGATACAGATAAAAAAAGGAAAGTCGGGAAATGTGATAACCTGACATTGTTTTAGAAAAAAAAATAATACGTTTTTTTAAAAAATTCCCCGTGGCCAGACGATTCGGGGGTCAATTAGCGCCCGAGAGGTGTGTAACTTTTGAATTAAAAGACCCTTGCAGCGTTGAGGACTTTGAACAGAACGGGGGAGATAGGCACTTTTTAGGTTTTGAGTCCCCCCCAAAAAGGGTTTTTTATAAGCGCAAAAAGGTTTACGACAACAAAAGGGTTTCCTAAACTAGAACAACTACGCAATCTAAGCAAATAATACAGGTCAGTATGAATATAAAATGTTCGAAAAACGACAACAAAATGGCACTTAGAACCCCTATTTAGAAAGGGGCTAAAATTTTAATTCGTAAGCCCATTTACATTTTTTGACCGTCAAAAAAGTTTCAGAAAACATTGAAAAACCTGGCCCCTTTCAGTAAGTCTTATGCCCCGAGGACAACAGTCGAAAAGAGACGAAATAAAAAAAGTTTGGGAGCAACAGTACATCCCCCCAGAAGAGAATTTGTTTTGAAGGAAGCTATACAAAGAAAATTCTTTCCAGCCGTTTTAGGAGACACTTCACAATGATAATTGAAATTTTGTCTTAAAAGAGGGGGAGGAATGGAGTGTGGGTGTCAGTGACAACCCTTTTGGAAGGGAATTTTTATTACGGCAAAATTGAGTTGACAATTTAAAGTTACTGTTGGGTTCGTCACGATGGTGAAAAATTTTTAAAGGGCGTAACAACAAGCAACAAAAACAAAGTTAGTCTTAATAGAAACAAACTACAAAACGGTTGGATTTTCTGACACCCCTTTGACTTATAAGATTTTATTGTACTGACAAAATTTTGACGGATAGTATGATAACAACACTAACTGGGGTAAATAAATTCTGTTATAAAACTATGAGCAAACGACTTTGGGGTCAATGCCCATGTTTAAAATTTTTGATAAAAACCCCTCATTGTTTATTTTTTTGTGGACAGACTGGGTTTTGGAAAAAAAATATTTTTCCCGACCATTTCAAAAAAGTTATCTTATAATTTTTTTCAAAGTAATTTTTCTGCCCAACATTAAAGGAACAAAGCTATCCCCGAAGGTTTAAGGCGGATGATGAAATCTTTTGTTGATCCCAGCAAAAAAGAAAAAAATGATTTAGCACTTTATAGGGCAGTTTGAAGGAACCAGACATTATTTATTATAGATGATTGTTCGGCAGAAAAAGGGAAAAGTTTGAAAAAGAAATACTTTATCAAAAAAAGCTTTCAGTGGGAAACATGTGGGAAAGGTTTTTGGTTTTTTGTCAGAAATTAACTCAGTTTTAAAAGACTTTTGAGAACAATTAAAAGACTGTAGTTTTATTTCACAGAAAGATGAGACGCATTGATGAATGTTGCTGAAAATGTGTTATTGAAAACGATCAAAAAAAACGAAGGATTAACAAAAAATTAAAACTCAAAAGTTTTCTAAATTAGTGTTAAAAACAATAATCCCACACATTATTATGTTTGTAAAGTGTTTACTATTAGAGAACTATTTAAAAAAGGCATTTTGGGTAAACCGGGGGGCAACAGCGAAACCGGCTTCAGCCGGTTGGAGTGGCGGGGGGTGGGTGAGCCAGAAGCCTATTTTAAGTTCTCTGGAACAAATAGACAGGTAGCTGATGGATAGACCTAGACAGGGTACACAAATCCTTCTTTAGTAGGGCGACAGTTTTCAAGGGTTGATGGAGTGGTCCCCCGCGTTGGTCAATTTGTCCCGTTGTTGTTGTACCTTCAGTGACAGGGGAGGATTTCTGACCCGGGCGTATCCCCGAGGAGGTGGGGGGAAGGGGGGATAGGGGGGGGAGAAAGTGGTGGCAGAAATTTGGGCTGTGTTGACTTTAAAGCCTGGGAAAGGGGTGTGCAGCGTGCGTGGATGTGGTGTGCATGCTGTGGTGTGTTGGTGTGTTGTGTAAATGTGTGTGTGTGTGTTGTGTAGTGGTTGTGTGTGTGTGTTTTTGTGTGTTTTGTGGTGGTGTGTGTGTGTTGGTGTGTGGGTGTGTATGTGTGTGGTGTGGGGTGTTGTGTGTGTGTTTGTATGTGTTTTGTGTGTGTGTTGTGTATATGTGTGTGTGTGGTGTGTGTGTGTGTGTGTGGTGTGTGTGTGTGTTGTGTGTGTGTGGTGTGTGGTGTGTGTGGTGTTATGTGGAGACTGGGTGTGTATATGCTGCATGTGCATGCTTTGGGGGAGTGTGTGGCATGCATGATGTGGGGAGTGTCTGCACAGGAAGAGACGAGAGGAGACAGAGAAAGAGAGAGTGTCATGATGCATGTCTGTGAGTATCCTATGCGCAAGAATCACGGTACACTAGGTGCCAAGTGAGACAGAACGATAGGCTGGGGGGGGGGGGGGGGGGGGGGGTGCAGGGGGAAGGGAAGGGGTGAAGAGGGCAAAAAGGAACAGATGTGAGAAACAGATGACAGAGGAAAAGTTTGTTAATGCATAACACACTTTTACCAGTGTTCTGTTAGTCAAAAAGGGGTTAAAAACTGTGGGAAATTTTTCCAAACATTCCGAACAGCAAATATGGGATGCTTGAATGTATGGATAAAATTAAAAATAGCTGCTTGTTTTTTTGCACACACACCACATGCACCAACACATACCCCACACACCCACACACACAAACACAACACCGAAACCACACACCACACAACACCACACCACACACACACACCACACACCCCCACAAACCTTTCAAAGTGGTTTTGAAGCTCGAACATTCAACATCTTAAAACCCAAGTTCAAGGGCCCCACACATTCACCCACACTCATTCCTCTCCCACCCCCCTTCCTCTCTGTCCAGGGGACTCCAATCCTTACACACAACCACCACTTCCCCACCCATCCCCATATCCCCCACACGAAAAACCACCTTCCTTGGCAAAAACACACAAAAACACTCCACAGGGAGACAAAACACACACACACAACAACCCCACACACACACAAACACACACACCACCACTCCACACCAACACAACACACACACACACAGCGCTTGAAGCTAATACATCAGTGTCTTAAACTCCCAAGTTTAATGTCCACAACCCCCCCATCCCACCCTTTCCACAAAACCCCGCCCCCCCCATCTCTTCCCTTTTTTCCAAAATTTCCCCACCCCCTTTAACCCCCCCCAAAATACACAGTGCTTTAACCTCAATCCCTTCAGCTTTTTTAACCCAGCCCCCTGCTAACATTTTTTACCTTTTCCCCCCCCGCACCCCCACCATGGCCCATCCTTTCTATCCCGCAGGTCACCAAGGGTCCTAAAGGTGAATTTTCTTCCCCCCACTGAAAAAACACACTACACAAAGCCCTTTGAAAAAGCTGCCTGTCAACCTACGGAAGTGGGGGACCTTACCCCCCCCCCCCTCCCCCCCTTTCATCCCCTTTTCCTCCCCCATCCCCGGGTTCCCCCACCCCCCCACAACCCCCCAACCATCTCAAGTTACTCCACAAAAAAGGCACACGAAAGAAGGCCCCCTGTTCTTTTTTAAATTCACTGCCAGTCAAACCGCCAACTTTCTGGGGGCTGGAGGGGGGTTTAGGTTTTCAAAAAAGTTCCCCAAAAACCAAGCCCCAAAATGAGACCTGTGTGGATTTTTTTTTTTTGCTTTTTCCCTTTTTTTTTTCTTGTTACCAAGCCCGTTTTTTGCTCTTTTAAGGGTAGGTATGGAAACAAAGAACAAAGAAGCAGGTATGTTACCCCGTTCCCATGTATCTGGGGGGCCCTCTGGTGTGTTGGTTGGGGGGAATGCACAGACTGTGTTTTGCGGTGGTGACATCTAAAGGTGTTTTGTTTGTTTTGGGGCTGCTGGTTGGGAGGTTGTTACATGGGTGCGCCCACCCACACACAACCCCAAAAAACCCATGGGAAAAAATGGTGTGTGTGTGAGAGACAGACGACAGAAGGCAGACAGACAGAAGACAGAGGACAGAGAGAGAGAGAGGGAGGTTCCCCCATTCTCTGGTGTGTGTTGTGTGTGTGTGTGTTGTTGTGGTAAAAAAGAGAAAGAGAAAGTGCGAGGGGGAGGAAAAAATCACAGAGAAGAAAGACAGACAGAAAGAAAGGGGGTCCCTTCCCATTTCTTGGTGTTGTGTGTGGTGTGTTTTGGGGTGTGTGTGTGTGTGTGTGTGTGTGTGTAAGCACATGTGTGGTGAGTGAGAAAACAAGTGTGTGCGTGTGACATGACATGTGAGCGGCAGTGACTGCATGAGCAAGTGTGCACAAGCTGTGCATGCATTGTGATTGTGTGCATGTTTGTATTTTGCATGCATTCACGTACTTTGTGCTGCATGCAGAGGTTTTCCTCTAACAAAAACTTTATTTGATTGAGGCCAAAACGAAACAGTTTCGGATAACTGTCACTTGGCTCCAAAGTGATTTTGGGGGGTGAACTCTTTTAGTCAAAACCAAGGCGTAAAAATGTGATACTGTAACTACATAACCAAACAAAAATCATATCAATGTTCGGAAAACAAAAAACCCTACTCTTTACTGTAGAAGAGAGAGAGAAAAATGGTTTGGGTCAACCCAAGCAACAAACATTTTGGCCCCGGGCTGGCTGAAAAAGGGTGAAATTTCAAACCATACCACAAGTTTCAAAAAAATAATTTGGCGGGAAAAGGGCGATGAGTGGGAACGGGGGAGGGTTTGGGGTGTTCCCAAACAAGAATTTTTCAAGCCCGAAATTTTTGGAGCAAGGGGTGGGGGAAGAGGAGGAAGTGAGGGGGGAGGAGCGGTGGGGGAGGGGCCCGGGGGGGGTTGGTGGGGGTTTTGGTTTGGGGGGGGGGTGGGTGGGGGGAGGGCAGGGAGGGAAAATGTTGGTGGTAAGATGAGTTTACCAAAAGTAAAATTTTGGGTAATAATGAACCAGGAGGCACCTGAAACAATACAAGCCCAAATAACATGAGGGTTCTACATGGGGGACTTTGGGATCTCCTTGTGAACTCATTGAACAGCATTTGCCTTGAACAGGGGAAAATAGAACGAAGACTTTGTTTTTCCCCGAAACAGTGCAGTTTTTAGTTGGGCACAAAAAACAAAAAAAAATTGTGTCTTTTATACTTTTTCCCAAAAAGAGACAGCAAAAAAAAAATGAAAAAAAAACATGTCATAAATTCCTTCTGATGACTCTTTAGGCCACACCATTTCAGAATTTACACAAGGGTTAGCTGTTTTCGTTTTGCTACGATAGATTTCTAGTTAAGCAAGGAATAATTCCGACAGTTTAATAAAAAAATTAAAAAATACATTTATAAAAATGGCTTCACTCGTATGATGATGGCGGCGCGTGGTTAAGCGCTTGCTTATTCAGCGGAAGTAATTACGCATTTAGTAAACTACAGGGATGACGCGAGAGAAAAAGACATAACAAGCTAGGGAGCAACTACCCGCGCACAAGCACGTATGAAAAGCAAGAATGAGCAGTTTAGATTTTATTAACGAAGACTGAAAAACAGGGACATGCAGCTTACACTTTTAAAGATGTGATCCAGGAATAAAGAATATTTTCTAGTAACAAGGCAAACAATTAAACATTGCCCCCACCAAAATTCACGTTTTTAATCAACCATCAGAAAAACAAAAAGATCAAAAATTGTTTATTGCTTGGCATACCGTTTGGTATTTTTGCACAAATATTGTGCTGAATAAAAGATGAAAAGTCTATTATTCACCAAAAGGATTTGGAAGGGATAAAAATTAAAAAGCTAAGCTACGAGGAGTCGGTGAACGGATTGGGGTGTTCAACAAGAATTTTTCAACAAAATACGAGCAAAGGGAAAGGAGAATTGAGGGGGGAAGCGTGTGATGAGATTGGCAAGGATTTATTACCGACGCATCTATGGGTCAGGAGGGGGGGGAGGAAAGGGGGAGGCAGGCAAATTTGTATGAAGTCAGCATTCAAATAGTGAAAATACTGTAATAACAACCAGCAATGACATTCTATATCACCCCATGATAACATTAGACAAAAGATTTAAGGTACTCACTTACTCTTGAAGCACAAGATCCTGAAGCGAACCATTAACACAAAAGAGTGCTTCTTGCTGTTAGCTGTCGCTATAAGCTGAATACAACGAGACAATAACTTATCCTCCTATGACTTCAACGATAGGGAAAAATTAAAGAAATGAAACAATATTTTAAAAAAGAGTTACCATTAAAAGATCTAGGCATTCCAGGTGTTCACAGAATCACAGGGTTGTGTAATTTTAACAAACAGTTTTCAAAATTTTCAAAAACAGTATAACAAAAGAGTGAACATTCTGCAACACAAAGGGTTGAAGCTGCCCTCAAGTTTGCGCGCAATGATAATGAAGAATTTAAAGGCAAAACAGTACAAGCAATCAAAAACAAAAATAAATGTTGTTGAAGGAGATCGTTCATCAAGCAAACTATTACCATTTGGTTTCAAAGTGAAGACCTTTAACTTCGCAGGGCATCAATGGAATGGGTCTCTGGGAATCTGCTCAACATTTCGGAGTGTTGATCTGAAATTTTACACAACGTAAAGAGTCCTGACAATGTTATTTAGAAAAGACAAACAAAACACCCCCGCTCGGGATCTTTTCGAAAGAAGAAACAGCATATCTTCATCTCCTCACACATCATCCAAATGAATTCAAAGTCTACGTGGCCCTTGGTTTTGCGTGACATAGTTCCCACTTCATCTCCACGTCCTTGATTGTGCTGATTTCAGGGCAGTACCAGCAAGTCTGTTGGGATCACAATGGGCCCGCGTTCACGGTGGCTGTTGTCAGCAGAGGGTTGTATTGTTGTTGTGGGGCGTGTCATCAGAGGGTGTACTTGTCGCGTTCACGGTAATTGCAGTGGGGTGTACTTGCGCGTTTCGCGGTGACTGTTGTCAGTGGGGGTTCTGTCGCTTTAACGCGGTGGACTGTTGTCTGGGGTTTGTACTTGTTGCTTTCCCACGCGGGATGTTGTCAGTGAGTGTTTGTTGCGTTCATGCGGTGACTTGTTGTCAGCTGAGGTGTACTTGTTGCGTTCACGCGGTAGGACTGTTGTCGCGAGGTGTACTTGCTGCGTTCACGCGGTGACTTTGTCAGCTGAGGTGTATGATTTGTCTTGGTGTGGATCAGAACAGGCACACTAAACACCACCGAATGATCAGCAGCGTGCAGCATCCTCTGGTGGGTTTGCTCAACATGACTTCATCAGCTCCCTTTGGACTGTCAAGATCGACAACCCAGTGTGCCGTGCACGCCAAACTGAGCGCATGGCTCAGAACAACAAAAGTATTCTAGTTCATTCTGAAAAACCAATATCTGCGTACACTTAAGCATAAACAAAAAAAAATGACACAGGAAATCCTGACGACAACAAACATTTGAAAGTGTTATGGACAGTGATAGACTTGTGGTTACCAAAGAACGCATGATACATAAATCCAATTCAACATTTCCACAACACAAGACGGTGTAATAAACATGAAAAAAAACAACACATAACTATCTGACAATTTGACCTTTTTCAATGCCGCAATAATGAATAGACAATTACAGGCAAACCAACACAATCAGAAACAAACAACTAAATAAGAAGTCTCATCAGCAAACTATACCATTTGTTTAATAACTAGCGGGATAAAGGACACTCGCAATTCAACAGAACAACCATATTGACCAATGATAACAAAATTGTGAAATGTCCCCCTGTATATTCGAGAAGACCCAACGACCCCCCCAGATCTTGAAGAAGAAATGCAGAACCCTCCAGACACATTCCAGCTTATTATTTTATTATAAAAGCGGCAGAATGGAAAAAAAACCTAACAAAGCCAAGCAAAATAAGAAACCAAAATAATCAAAATATTTATTAATCTCTACTTTAAATTAGAGATGATTTGCAGCAGAAAAACCTCAAATTTGATTGGAAGAATTATAAAAAAAATTCGGCATACAAAGAAAATAATTTGTTGAATGGAGTGATAAGTAACTTAAAACTTTTTTTAAAGCAAATACATTTTTTAAGGAAGCCAGGATGGGAAGGCAAAGAAAAGTCTTAAAATTAATGCAAGATTTATTTGAGTATCAGTATACATAAAGAAGTATTGAGAAGATTGAAATCCGGCCACCATCGCTTTAAACCCAAAGCTTTTATTGATTATATGAAAATATTAAATGCAAAAAAAATAAAGCACATCACATTAATAAATAATATTAATTTGTAATTAGATGATGATATATTGAAGTGCGATCTGAAAAAATAACCCATATGATTATCTATTCTCCATGCCAATTGCTATGAAAACTCTGGATTAACAAATACTCTTTTGTGTTGTCTCAAGACTTTTGTTACAACGTTTGTTAATCTCAGATTAGATCCATTGTAATGTAGATAAAATTAACCAACAAGCTTTTGAAATGTCATGTATTTTGACTGCACAAATGGATATTCCTTTGCTTTTTAAACACTGCGAAGACGACATTCACTCAAACCAACAAACTCCTTGATCACACCTCCAGATAATTCATCCTTCATCTTACCTAAAACCTTCTTGTTAAATCTGAATGCAAAGGCGAATCTTTAGGGTAATCAGATGTGTCGTACCATCCCGCATGCCCTTTGCTACTTCTAATTCCATGTCTTTATAGAACCCTTCAGTAGGGAGTCGATTACAAAAGGAATCTGTACTGTGTAAGACTCTGGACTCTGGATACAAGGGTTAAAGTAGTCGTAAAGAAATTCTAACATCAAAAGCTTCGACAGCTCTAAAACAGTAAACCCAATAAAAACGGCTTATCCAATTTGACTTTCTTTTTTTTCATCATTATGCCAAAAAGCTTATCATGAAATCTTCTGAAGTCCTGATAATTAGGGTTTGAAGTAACTTAATTGCACGTTTCCCTGGTGACCAATCTAACATCTTTACGCTTGTGCGGATTTTTTCCCTAGTCTTTCCAAAACAGCTGTTGTTCATCAACTTGAAAAAGTCTTTTTCTGAAGCATCTGTGGATTTATTTTTGAGATCAGTGTTCTTCAATATGTATGGTTTCATGAACTTTTCTTGATCAAAAGCAATTATACGATGAACAGCTGTCAACTTCAAACCATGTCTTAAAAAAAAATTGAGAAAGTCCCCGTAATGACAGACATAATTTTTTTTGTCCGAAGATTAGGCACAAGTTTAGGGGTTCTGTCATTGCCTTTTAGACTTGCCCCTTTGCCCACCAACAGATTTTTCATCAAATACAAAATAGTTAGCCCTTTTACTTGGATCATAGTCCCAAGTATTTGTTGTTTGCTTTACAAAGGGCACGCCAACTGAATTCCCCCACGCAATCCGTTTTAAATAAAATCTAAAGCTTTGGCAGGTCAGACAATAATAATTTTTGTACTCCAGTAAATTTTAAGAAAGCGTCCCAGCTCTTTCCCGGGGCGCGGGGAAATTAATGCGCGGGGATCCAGGCGGGTAAGTTTCATGCGGGTCTTCCTTAATTTTCAAAAAAATTTCCCCAAAAAACAGGTATCCCCTTTAAATGGGAATAGATAGTCTCCCATCGTTTTCACTCAAATTTGCCACGCTCTTAGCTTTTGGTAATCAAACACTGAGTCCTTTCCTCTAAGACTAGAAAAGAACGCGCCTTTAGGCGAAGTGATCTTCGTCAAACCTTTCCAATTTTTCATGTACTCATAAGGGTAAACGCCCTTTCTAACAAGAGTTGGGTCAAAATATTCTTTGTTATTGGGGGAGGATTTAAGGGCAAGCCAGTGACTCTAATAACCCACATTTGCAAGATCGTAAAAGACATGTTATTTAAAGTGAAACACATTACTTTTCTGATGACGGGCAATGCATACCCCCCTAATCCTGGTTTTCGCTTGCATTTAAGGGGGAAGTCTAACCTCGAAGTTGTTAAAGAATAAGCAAACTTCCTTCTTTTTTGGGTTTTAAACTTAGTTTTAAGATTGCATTTGTTATGGCTGCTCCTCTGAACTTCCCTAATGTACATGGGGCTCTTACTGTTGGATTCTCGGGGGCAACCAAAAGGCCCCCCAAAATCCAACAGTGATGGCTGATCAACTTTTTTGGTCTTCGGGCGCATTAGATTTAGAAAATTAGATTATTAAAACAGGGGATTACGCACTTGCTATTTCGTTTTAAAAGTATTTTGCACATTTGGTCCTCTTAAATTTTTTTTGGGTTTGAATGGGCGCCTCCCCACCTAACAATGATAAAGGCAAATACAAATCGATGATTACCATAAACTTTTTAGGGAAAGTTTCGTGGGGTTGGTCCTTAAAAGGAACAAATATTTTTTTCAAAATCTCGTAAACAACAAGGGGTAGTTCAACCGTTTTCCATTCTTAAAACAAATTTTTTACTCCTTCTCCTTTGGGGGTAATAGTTCTTAAACACAGTCAACTGGGCTAAAACAAATTTTTAATGTTCGCTTTTCCCCTTTAAGGGGAAAGGAATTTTGTTAAACATTTTCAAAAAGAAATTCTTGTTTGCTAGTTTTTTGTATAGCACTAGTAACTACTCATTTGGGGGGTTTTTTTGGGGTAGTGGAAAAACCTTTTGGTTTCATTGGAGTAAGCACATGATTTTTGGGGTTGGGTTTCCCAAAGTTGGACTGTTTTTGACACTTAATGGGAGAAGTTGGTTTTTCAACCATTTTTAGAATTAACATTTTTTGGGTTTTTTTTTTCAAACGTAATTTTTTACACCAAAGGAAATTAACCTTAAAGTTAAGATTTGAGAAAATTTTGTTAAACTCCTCTCTTTTTTGGAACTTTCACCTAGCAAAACCACCACATAAAACATTTTGTCTGAATTTTTTATTTTAGAACGGGTTTTTTTGCAACTAATGTTTTGGGGGATTTTAATTTAAGGGCTTGCCACAATTGGCTCAACTTAGCCTTTTTAATCTGATTCTAGGGCCTTAAAACCCCCTGACCCAAACCAGACCCTCTTTTAGCTTTTCAGGGCCATTAAACGTGAAAAATTGACTCCCAACCGGGTTAATCTTATGAGAAAGAAAAGTCTTTTGTTTAGTTAGCCCAGACTTTTAGATTTTCTTTTTTATTGTTTAATAGTCGATTTAAAAAACAAACCTTACTTTTAAATGGAGGGTTTAATTTTAGTTTACTTGGAACTTTAGAAATAGCTGTACAACGCTTCCTGCCTTTGTTGGATAAAAACTTCTAAAAAAAAAAAAACCCCATTTAAAGCTTTTTTTTGAAAAAACGCTCCCTCAGCATTTTTTTTTCAAACAATTCATTGAACCTTCTATATCTTAACCAAATTTTATTTTTTTTCTAACTCAAAATATTTATTTAAATTAAAAAAAAAAATTAATCAGAATCAATAAAAAGGGTTTTTTTGGGCTTGGACTCATAAACTTTAAAGTAAAAAAACGCCCTTTTGGGGGTTTTTAATGTGAGCTGTTTAGAACGAGTTTAAAAGTTTCGTTTACTTTTTTTTTAAACACCCTTTTTATCTTCGGTGTCTGGTTGTTGGGGAAAAAATTTCCCCCTTGCCTTTTTTTTTTAAAAATCAAATTTTTTGTTTTTGTAGCCCAAAAAAATCAGCCTTGGGCCCGACTAAATTTTTCACCGTAAATGTTTAGCAATTTGCTTTATTTTTTTTCCCATTTTGAAGGGAACTAATTTTAAAGCTGTTTTTTTGAACCTTTAGCTGTGTGTTTTTGGGAAATTTTAGTTTTTATTTTTTGCTGCCAAGAAACTTACAGCCAATAAAACACAGGCCAAGAGTTAAAGAAAAACCACCTAGAGGTTTAAAACTCCGGGGTGAAACCTACCCCTTTTTTGCTAAGGGGAAAACCTAAAATTTTGTTCCGCTGTTAAAGCACTTTTTATCGATGCCCGTTTTTAACAAATTTTAACAGCATTAAAGCACAGAATACCTTCGTTTTTTTTTTTCCCTTGTATTTTGAAAGGTCCTGCTTTTTTTTGGGGTTTTGAAATTTGTGTTATGTTTTTTTAAATTGAAAGTTTTTTTTTGTTCCTAAGAAACGGGTTCTCTTTCTTTGGGCACTTTTAAAAAAGGTCCTAACAGCCCTGCTTTTTTAAAATAAAAAAAAATTTAGTTTTTGGATATTTTTTTAATCTTTTAATTTTTAATATTCAGCTGCGAAATCATAAATTAAAAAAAAATTTGTAAAATTAATTTGGTTTAAATCACTCTCTTTTTTTTTTAAACAATTTAAAATTTTTTATTACGTCTTTAACTTTTTTCTCCCCCCCCTCCCTTTCAACTGATTACCCTTCTTTTGACCTTATGTCAACCCCTAAACCGTTTTTTCGTTTTTTAAAAAATTCATAAAGCTAACACTTAAAGGTGTAAAACTTTAGACCAGGGTTAAAATTTTTTTGGGTTTTCCCCTAACCTCCCCCCTTTCCAAAAAATTTTTTCTTTTTTTCATAAAAATTTGATGAAAGGGTTTAAGCCCCTACCGGGTAAACTTGGTTAGGACAAACCCCCCAATTTTGAACATTGTACTTTCGTTTTTTTTTAGGATTAAAAACTTTTCACTTTGTCTTTTGAAGGGTTTTTTTCCATCTTCACACAGCAAAAAAATACCTTTAAGGGAAACTTGCTGCGGCGCTAAAACAAAATTTCCCCAATATGGGTGTTTTGCCCTGTTTTTAAAAGGAAAATTTGTATGATAAAATCACTTTTTTCGTAATATTTTTGCAAATTTTTTTAAAACTGATATTGTTGCTCAATCACCTTTGCAAAGTTGGGGTTTTTTGCTAACAATTTCAAACTCTAACGAGATTTTCAAAAATGCTGTACTTTGGAAACATTTCGGGATTAATAAAAACGTTTGTTTTCTTTTAAAAGTTAGTTCATATTAAAAACGTTTTTTAAAATGCCCCTTTGGGAAAGAAAGGGCCCAAATGCGCTTTTCCCAACTCAAAACCCAAAGGGGATGAAAAGCGTTTTCCCCCAAAAGCAAAATTACAGTTTAAAAACGGGTTCCGGGGGGTTCTTTAGCTTCTTCGGGCGTCAAATCGTGTTTTAGGCTTCTTTTTTTTGATTCCTTGAAACGCAAGATGGGCCCTTTTTAAAATTTTCGGGTTTTGCCATAATCAAATAATTAGAAATATTTTCGTTTTTGGGGTAAAGAAAAATTTTTTTGGGCCCCCTCAAGTTTTTTTAGAAATTTCTTAACGTTTTGCCCGCCCAGTTTCCCGTAACAATTTGGTCCTGTTTTCGTTGTTTTTGAAATAAGTTTTTTTTTTTAAAAGGGAACCTTTGCAGATCCCGGAAACAATCACTTCATCGGGCTCCTAGGTCTGGGAAATTTTAAAAACATTAAAATTAAATAAAAAATCAATAGTAGAGGGAAAAATTTTTTGGAACAATAAATATTCTTTTTTATTTCCCTTCACCCCAAAAGGGCTCTTTCATTCTTTTTATGGGGCCCCCAAAATCGACCAAAAGGGCTTTGACATTTTTTTATAAAACAAAAAAAAAAAGTTAATTATTTAAAAAC
>JAMYXO010005144.1:7500-16052 GCA_033310375.1 Conus canariensis | reverse complement strand
TTTGTCTATCTCAAACAGAATCAAGTCGACATGATTCTCAAGTGACTCACCTAAAGGGGAGCTTTGGGAGAGATCCTTAAAGGGCTAGATTGTCTACTACAGACCAGGTGTATACGCTCACGGTTATTGGTTTGTTTTGCTCTTCAAACTGAGATATACTTTCTATGCCCACTGGAAAGGTTATGCCTTCAAAGTTTAGCTCATTTATATACAGCCTATAATTAGATACTCTGCTTGCATTATTTTTAACTGGGTGTAGATGCGCTAAAACGCACCACATGAACACATATTGTCAGAATTATGTATGTTTAATACTGCTCGTTTCAACTCTAACTCTCTTGGAGAGAGGATGTAAGATTTGCCGGTCATAGGATAGAACTTTGTTTGTCTTAATCTGATTTTAAGGACTGTTCCTTCAGACCAGCCAGAACCCCTTAAATTAGCCTTCTCACTTGCATAGTTAAACTGTGTAAGCATGTAATCAGCCCAGTCAGAATTAAAGTCGCGATAGCTAGTAACTTCTTTCTGTATAGTTGAAACCCAGACTAGTATACTATAATCATTGGGGGTTATATATTCAATCTGAATGGCCAACGACACTTTTACTGGCGGGTTAAATTGAAGAGACTCTGGGATTTTAGAAATGGCATGTGTTACGCTTTCCTGAACGTTTGTGGGGTTAATGGTGCCATGTCTAGTACTCTGTTCATATTGCCCGACGGTTTGTCATCCATCGCTTTTGTGATCGTCATTTTTAAGATCAAATAAATAGGTAATACAAAAAAATAAATACTAAAATTTAGCGTAATATTTACTAATTTGAGGTAATACAAAAAAATAAATACTAAAATTTAGTTAAACTGAATAGCCGCTCCTTCAGAGCTAGTAAAAATAGACAATTCAGCGTCATCAGGAGCCATAATATTAACTAAAATTGCAATGCACTTTATAACTGGGTTGGGCCAAGAATCTGGCATTTTACTGATTACGTTAGTTACACTTTCACGAATATCGGTGTGCTCAAAAAGATCCGCAATTAATTCGTCAAACTTGTTTCTTAACTCTTCTTCATTAGCCCCCCGCTCCATCATTAACTCTAGGGCGCAGCATATATTTTTAAGTTCTGTAACTACTTTGGTGCATTTTTAAGAATCAAATATATAAGTAATACAATAATTAAATCATGCTCGTTTTTGGGTTTGCAAGGTTCTGCTTTGCAATGTTCTTTCTGATTGCCTCAGCGTCTACCTGTTGTGAAGTAAAAGTCTTTCTCCATTTCTTTTGGAGGTCGATTTTTTGTTGTCTGTAATCATCACCGTCAGCCATGGCTCGTTTAAATTCTTCGTCTGTTACTTTTCCATCCAGCAATGTATCGCTTATAATCAGCCTTAATGAATGAAGTTTTGCTGTTGCTAGGGCTACAATGGCAGTGTGCTTTTGTAATTTGGGTGCCAGTTTCTTTAAAACCGCACTTACAATCGTGGACACAGCAACTAAACCCAAACCAACACTCCCAAAAGCTATGGATATTGGCGCCCCAACTCCAGTAGCTAAAAGAGCGACACTAGCCCAGTGCTTAAGCCGGTACAACTGATGAGCCGGTGATTATATAAAGAAAGGCATTTAAAGCTTTAGCATATTTCTTTCTAGTAACCCTATACTTGTTCAAATCACTTTCTATTTCTTCTTCAAGCTCAGCCATGTGCTTTAATCTAAACTGCTGGCCGTCCTCCATTTTAAAAACAAGATTATTTTTTTAATCCTGTACATATCTTCTTATTAACCCTTCTGGCAGCACTTCATCAACAGAGTAAAACGCAATAAAATCAACATACTTAATGAAAATAAAATCGAGTACTTTAGTTTGTCTTTGTCAACCATCACAGTAACTTTGTCAGAAGATACAAAAGTGTTTATTTGATCCTCATTTTTTAGTAATAACAATAACAAGCCTAAGAGGCCGTCCAAGTTTTCAGACTTTATTTGCACACCCCTGATTAACGTATGCTCTGGCAAACTAGGATCAGACTCCCTTGGAGTAATAAATAAGCGAAAAAGCATTGTCATTTTTCTAGGCAGTGATTCTAGTTTTGGGTTAAACTCTAAGCCGACGGTGTCGACCCCCCACTTCAGCTAAGGACTTCTTTCTCCGCAGCATATATACAGAGCCCTGCTTAGTTATTTCAATCTGCTTTTTCTGTTGTAATCCTGGGACTAGGCTAGCAAGAAGGCGTCCTTCATTCAAAGCTTTTCTAAAATTGTATTTCTTATCAAAGTATACATGGGGGCTTCGTAGTTCAAACTTTAAATCCCAGTTAATGTCAGGAAGCAACGCCCAGGCATTCTCTCGTTTATGAAGTTTGTATTCGTGTTTGCCAAAATCGTTTGCCCTTAAATTTCTTATCTCTTCCAGGTTAGGATACTGCTGCCGTTTTTTATCTTCAATTTCTATTCGTTTGTAAACGCCATCGTCGGTGTACTCAAATCCATAAACATTTCCTGCCACTCCTATTAAATCAAAGTCAGTTGTATCTGCTAGATCTTTTATCTCTACTGCAACGCATTTAGGAGCTAACTCTGCTTTTGATTCTGGCCCTCGAGACATTCTTTTTAATATAAACAATTTATTATTAAACAATTTTATTATTATAAACAATCTATAATGAGCAATCTATAATGAGCAATCTATAATAAACAAACGTATTGAACTGGCGGGTCAGTCCGTAAGCATAGTTTAGCATGCTTAGATTTTTCTAGCCGCTCTTTTATTTTTTTTAGTTCATCCCTGTCCCTGATTATATAGTTTTCACTTAAACACTCTTCAAAACTATCCCTGTCCTTAGTATAGAATAAGATAACTGATTTTAACTGCGATCTAAAGTCTTTTAAGACAGCATTGTATTTTTGAGTTAAGAGCCAAACAGAAACTAATGCGTGTCTTCCGCTAAAGGCTAGCTTAGACAGGGTCCTTCTTTTTTTAACAATGTCTTGTTCGGCTGAGCAGTCATCAATAATAAACAGCGTTTCAGTTCCCTCAAATAACCTATAGTAATGTTCTAAACAGTCGCTTAGCTTGTCAGTAGGATCAACTAAAAATATTATTCTCGTCTGTCCAAACAAACTGCCTTTCTTTGTAAGACTTGTTGTGCTTAATGGTTGTGCAGAATATAACAATGTACTCGTAATGAAACCTGTAGACTGTTTGTAACAAATCAAGCACGAAGACAGTTTTCCCACACCCAGTAATCCCACAAATAAGCGAACAGTGCGGGTCTTTGGGCAAAAAGTTCAAACTATCCATCTGTTTTAATAGGCTATTTCTTTCAGTCTATTTTCTTCAATGTTCAGCTGGGCGTCATAAACCACAAAAACGTGCATTTGTATCTGGCCATTCTCCTCCTCTTCCTTATTAATCTGTATGAGTATGCCATCTGACCCTACCCTTCTTCCACTCCCGTGCAGTCTGTTGTCATACGTGGACCTAAAATCCAGCCATAGTCCATATTTGTCTGTTAGATAATCTTCGAGTCTTACATCGTGAAGGTGAAGTTTTTTACACACATGATCGGCTGTGGGGCTTGTCTGTCTGCCTCCAGCAAACAATTTTCTTATTTCATCAAAGTGTTGGTCAGGTAAAAGTCCGGCTGAATACAGCTGAAAAGGCTTACCATCTACTGTGCAAGACAGTTGCTCAATTTTTGGGTTGTAAAACACCTCAGATTCTCTCTGAAAAGGAGCTGAGGGTTCAGTAAATAGCAAGAGAACCCCCTTTAGGGACCTTAAAGAATTGCTTATAGCTATTTCCCAGACAGTGTCTTGCTTGTTTTTAATCGCTAGACTGTGGTGTAAAACTCTTTCAAAGTAAACAACCGCCCTACTTTTATACTGGTTTAAGATTATTCTAGCCAGTTCAGGGTTAGTAACAACATCAAAATTAAGAGAGATGTTACTGACAGTGTATCTAGCTGTTGGGTCATCTGATAAAATAACAGACCCGCTGTCATTGAATGTCAGTTCGTAAGTAAGTTTGTCTCTTAGTGCGCCTTGGTAATATGGTTGATGGGTTTTTAACAGTTCAAAATCTAGAGGGATGCAAAATCTGTTCTTAAATGCTCGCGCTATTGCCTGGTCTCCCTCGTCTTCCTTTGCATCTGCAGCATTAAGCCTGTGCTTAAGACCGTTTGGGCTCTGGATTCCCTGAAAGATTTTTGTCTTTCCTTTCTGTTCTAGGCAGCCACAGATCAGAATAGAGATTAAAAATGTCTGCGCTACTCAGTGAGAAGACTTCTCTACCTTCCAGTTTAATTACCATATTTTTAATGATGGCCCTGCCCAGGTTAGCAACGACAGTGGCATTAGGATCCGCCGACTCAATATCTATTTTGAATGACAGCCTGGCAGTGCCCGGCATTATAACATCGTCAGGTCCGAGATCACTAAATCTTACTGTTAACATTTCATTAGGCTCAATTGTTGATGGATTATTTACAACCCGCACAGTCTGTCTTATGCCTTTTATGCCGTGGGGCTCCTTCGCTTTTCTGAATGGATCAAGGTCGCAGCCGTATGGGTTCATTTTTTATAAAACAAAAAATAATAAATATATAAATATGGCTGATGATGATTTTGACGCAATTGAACCTATTGAAGAGGAAGATGATGAAACAGAATCGGGCCCTTCATTAGAAGATGAACTTGAAGAAGCACGTTCTTTAACCCCTTCAGTAGAAGAAACGCCCCCTGGAGTTATTACAGCTCGTGCAGAACTATTAACAAATAAAATTAACTCATTCTATAGAAGCATAGGACTAGAGCCGCCAGAAGGTCACAGTGCTTTTGATTTTAAGATGGATAAAAATAATCATCTGTATGTAAGGACTAGTAAAGGCCTTGTACAACTTACTACAAAGCCAGACCCGGGCAAGTTTTTAAGCATGAGCACAATTCTTAGAAAACTCCCTGTTGCCGACCGAAGGCGGTTAGCCCTTATTAAAGATTTAAGGCCCGAGGCTGTTAGTGCTTTACAGAACTTGGAGCGGAGGTTGCTAACACGATCTGAAATAGAAGTGTTCTCTTTTCAAGAATTAAGTCAAAGAACAGATGAGGCAATAGCAGAAATTGAGACGAGTTTTAATGAGGAGACGCAGTTAAAAACAATTGTCGGTTCGCCTAGTCAAAGAGAACGTGAGCTGAGCCCTGAAGAAGAAGCAGCTTTACAAACAATTGATGACCCTCCATTGCCTGAGAGTGTACACAGGAATCTTAAAGCTGCAATACATGAACTCAGGGGCCTTGATGAAACTCTGCGGAGAATAAATGGCGAGCTAAAAAACAACTTGTCAAAACTTGGCGAGTTAGAGATAGAGATAAGAGAAGAAAAAAATAAACTGGCTGATGCAGATGATAACAATTTAGGGCGAGAAGAAAAGGCTAGAATACAGGCAAAAATACAGGAGTTAATGTTACTAAGGGCGGCCAGGTTAGAAACGCTGTCTACTAACAGAGAACAAATAGTATTACAAACAAACAGAATCAAAGAAACTATACGCAGAATACTTTATGAAAATACTACATTAGCAGAAAGAATAAGGACTCTGTTCAGAGAGCAGGGGATTACAGTAGTTAGCATATTGACAGCTGTTGGGTTTGCTATCTCTACACTCGTTTATGCTTTAACTGGCGGTGCACCAACAGGGCCAGTAGCTCCTCCAACGCCTCAGCCCGGTAAAAGTTGGATTAGAAAACAATTACACCACCTAGCAAACCTATTAAAGAAGTTAGCTGTCAAAGCGCTTGATGCTCTGCCTGGCATAATAGGCAGTGTTGTTAGTTGGGTTTTGTCTACCATAGGCAAAGTGGCTGGTTATATGGCTGACCATCTGTGGACTTTGGGGGTGCTGGCTGCTGGTTTAATTTTTAGTGAAATAAAGTATGGCTAATCCAGTAAAAGTTAAAAACACAACGAGGGCTGTCTTTTCGCTAGTGTGTCTGTCGGGGTGAGGCACATCAACAGGTGGGGGGTCGCTTTCTGGGCTGCTTATAACTGGCGGTGGGTCGCTTTCTGCAGGTTCTGGGCTAGATACTTTTTTTAAAATGGCTGGCGCGGGCCTTGCGTTTAAGCCTTGATTGTGTCCTAAGTTTTGGTCGTCTCCGGCTATGAGGATTTCATTGTTATAATTCTGTATCATGCCAATCTGTAGTCTAAGGTCAGAAGGCAGCATGTATAATTCATGGCCCACAACAAAGTCAACCTTTGACCGAGCATGTGAAAGAACGTTTTGGTACCTTTGTATGCTGGAAGGCAAATCAACAGCAGAGTTAATAGCATCTTCTAAATTGGCTAGAAATTGTTTTCTGGCGTCAAAGCCTGTAGATTGATCCACTATGCTAGACTTGGTCTGTGCTTGTGCTCCTAATAGACACCAAACGTATGTTCTTATGGAGTCATTAAGCCTTTGCACTCCCGGCATTGTTAGACCTTTACTTTCATCTAAGATAAATGTTGCCCAAGCATTGGGGTGTTTTTGTTCTATGGCCCCCAATCTAACTTGGGAGTTTGACTTAAAAGTGGTGTGGCCGGGCCAGTAGTCAAAATTATATTCTCTACGCTGGCCCCACAAATACAATGTGCCCAACCCGTGATTGCGGTCTAACTTTTGTCTAAAGTTATTTGAAGGGTTAATGTTAAATTCGTTGCAGATTCTTTCATATGCATTATTGTCCATTGGGCTGAGAAATGGATTAAACGCGTTGTCGTTGGGGAGGCGTACTTGTAGTTCAGTTAGTATGCGTCTATACTGATAATAAACATGAAAGTTATATACTGACCTTACTAAGAGGTTGGGGTGGTTTAAATGGTTTGCATATGAAACACCGCAGCCAGTGGTTGAGCAGTAAACTGCAAAATTTAACTGATTCTGGTAAAAGGTCATAGGATGAGTTGACCATGCTGATGGCACTCTATCACTCTTTATTGGAGGATTTAAATATCTAGTTAGTGGGTTTACAAGTCTGACTAGAAAGCCATATGATTCATCCACTGCGATGGTTAGGTTACTAAAGTCCAAAGATTTGGGCTCATAAACCCCTCCTACGTCGTAAGCGGCACTTTCATTATATTTAAAAGGCTCCATTTTTAATAGATTTTTTAAAAAGGATTTAAAAAGGATGTTCCTTTATATAACCAAGCAAAACCAGCGCGTGTTTTTAAAGTATTCAGTTGACAATAAAGGCGGGAAGTGTAGGGCTGCTCTTAGAGAACTTAGGTTTAAAATAAGGTGGTTTAACATATCTGAAAAGGCCCAAAATAATTGGATAGATATTTATGATGAGGGGGGCAATCGCTTAAAACGTTTAAAAATACCTGATGGTTACTACAGCTTTTGTTCTTTAAAAGAAGCATTTAACAAATTTGACATACGGTTAGAAATTAATGAGGCAAGTCTTATAATTACTATATTTTTACCAAAACATAAAGACAAAAGGGAGTACGTTTTTCCCAAGGGCCTTGCTCGAATTTTAGGCTTTTATGATAGTGGTAAAGCCTATCGTATTAATACACACGCGTATATAGAAAGCGGTCTATATGAATATGTAGGCAGTAGACCATCCGATTTTCTAATTAATCCAATGTTGTATGTTCATTTAAGCGAATTAAAAACAAACACTAATTTGTATAATGGCCAGCCATCTACAGTTCTAAGAGCACTCCCATCAACTAAGGTGGGGTTTTGCGATTATCAGTCATATACATTTGGTGAAAACAGTCAATTTAAAGAATTAGTTGAAGGGCCTATAAATTCAGTGTGTGTAAAAATAACTAACCAAGATGGAAGGCCGGTTGTTTGTTCTGATTTGTTGGTGGTGCTTGAGATAGAAGATTAATCAGAGAGAAAGTATAGATACCTGCCGGCAGTCTTACGCGCCATGAACAATGAAGAATTTAAGGCAACAGGTCTTAAGCCAGTAAACGCGATCAAATTAAAAATAATTAGCATTACTGAAGACATTCAAGGTAATCAAAAACTCTTGCCGTTTGGACTAAAAGTAAGATACTTGTATGCGCCAGGAGAAGCAGAAGGCGATGTTAGAATTAGAGCCACAGACCCTATATGGAGCGTAGATGTATATGAAGTTGAAAGAATTATGAAAACAACCCCTCCTGTGTATTATTTAAGAGAAACTCTTTCTTCTAGCGGTGCTACTACGTCTAAAAAACCCGCCCCTAAAAGATCGTTTGTTCGCGAAGAGTTGCAAGTTGTCCCGCCAACACAGTGCCTGTTAGTTAATCAGAGAGAAAGATAAAATGTGCGGTTCTAGAGCAGGAAAATTATTTTGCCCGCAAACCCCCCTTTTCACGCAATTAGATTTGTTTAATTTTGTAGGGTTTTAGCTATTTTTTTTTTTTGGTTAAGAGAATTTGATTATGTGAAAAGGGGGGTTTGCGGGCGAAATAAGATTGCTGATCTAGAAGAGACATTTTATTATTCTCTACCGTCACTAAGCGAAAAAAGTCAACAAACAAACAAAACAAAAAAACCGTTGAACTGCAC
>JAMYXO010005143.1:0-10000 GCA_033310375.1 Conus canariensis | reverse complement strand
CAGGTTGTTCATTGAAGAAGGGAGTTGGAGGTAGATGATTCTGGATCGAAACGCGTCGTTTGTACATAGGCGAAACGTGAGAAGCGCGATTCAGTTTAGTATATATATATGAAACAAACAAACAAACAAACAAACCACACACACAGAGGATCTAGGGGCCGTAAATCGCGTCCGCTTGTAGACAAGGGGGGAAGGAGTGAGAGGGAGGTGTTATATGCTTGATGCGCGCTACTGTTTCAGGCGAGAGAATATCGTCATGCGCGCGCGCGCGCGCGCCGAATGTCAGTATGTGCGATGGTTGTGGTTTTCACTGCATTGTGTCCGTCGTTCGTTGAAAGTGAAGTTAAAAAAAAAAAAAAAAAAAAAAAACGTGGTATTTTTATTCCGGTAATTATCCAGTCAAACCATAAGTTCGTATATATGAAAATTGATGAGGATTATAATAGGTTTTCGTTTATTCTTATTTTTCTTTTGATTGGAGAAGAAAATTATTTCGTATGCCCCTCTTTTCATATGAAGGATGGCTGTTGCGCCGAAGCGATAATGGGAGGGGGGATGGTGGTGTGCTTTGACCTCGAGTAGGGGGAAGAGGGAGTGTGAAGGTGGATATTGTAGTTGGAAAGAAAATGGTATATGGTTGTTTGTGTGAAGTTGGTGAATTATATGACATTGGTGGTTTGAATTGATGAATATTTGCGGTGTTATGCATTATATATTTAATGCATTATGTTTTCTTTTTGTGATTATGATTGGAAGTTGGAATAGGTAGTTTTTAAAAGTTATTGTGGTATTTTTAAGTTAGTGCAGTGATTTGGTTGCAAGTTGAAATTGATTAGGCGTATGCCTAGTCACGTACAGCCCAGCAGGGGGGCGCCGTCCTGTCGCTCCGCTTTTGTTAGTATGTCTGGGTCTTCGTTACTATATATGGCCTCGCCGGTCATTTGTTTTCGATCGTTATCGGTTTTGGTGATACTGCGCTGTTTGAGTTCAGGGCAGTGACAGTGGTCATTCATTTTATTATTGGATTATGATACCATATCGGGGTTGACCCAATATTGTCTCTTATTCAGCAGCGGCGAGCGCTTCCGCTCTCTGGTGTTGCTGTTCTGGTTGAATCGTTTGGCATTCATTATATGCCGTTGAAGAAACAGTAATTCTTTATTCTTTACTCCGATCATCTGTTGTGTATTGAACTGTTACGATCTACAGTTTCGTCATCCTTCCGGGGCAGGTGTTGGTGAGAAAGTGATGGGAGAGATAATGGGTATCGGTCAGAAATCTGCTAATGCATTTAAAACCACAGTGCCAGCTCTACACAGATGCCTACCACTGTAAACTACTGCATTCCACAATTGCACGCACAGAAATAGGTGCACAGTTCGCTCGCGCTCACGTACAGTCGCAAACACGTTAACATTTTGTTCTCTTACTTTTCTGTCTCTCATTGTTACGCACTAGGTCTGGGCCAGCACAACTTACCTGAAAGGTTTGAGTTATGAGGAAAGGCTAGAAAAGATGAAACTACCCAGCATGTCTTACAGAAGGATACGAGGAGATCTTATAGAAGTGTATAAGTATACACATGGACTGTACATGTTGGAAAACTCCTTGTTTGAGAAAGAGATTAGGACAATCACCAGGGGACATTGCTTTAAGCTGAAAAAAAAATAACACAGATGCAGCACAAGTCTCCGACAGAACTTCTTCTCTCAACATGTGGTGATTTGGAACTGCCTTCCTTCCAGTGTTACTCAAGCACCTTCCTTGAACAGTTTGAAAAACAGACTGGACTGTGTCATGAAACAGGACATATATAGTTTAGATGTGCCTCCCACCTTCAGTTTCTGATCAAAACATAAGTAGTTTTCAGCAAAAAGTTATGGAAAGCTTTACTGGTCAAAACACCAGCAGAAGATTATACACTCGTTCTACAGAAAGATGTACAAATCAGAATCCAAAATATCATAAAAGGAAACAAATCGATTTTAACATAAATTTTTATTAGTTTCACAGAACAACCCTTCTGCAATATTTGGTTTAAAAAAATCTCGGCCTCAAACAGTTTTTTTTGCAATTTTTCATTGAACACAATGGTCTGAAACGAATGTTGTAATTTGCGTTATGCCGCATTGCTAGCTTCAAAATTCAATGAACGCAAAACAGGAAACAAAATCCACCATTACTTTCCATTTTCAACTCCAGAAATGAATATCGTTTCATAGCATACTACGCCTGTTTGCTTTCTCTAAGCAAACTCGTCACACTTTATATGAATTCAACAGCTAAAAGAAAAAAGCTTTTTTTTTTCATCCACCAACTCCTCAAACAAAATCTCTTATTTAGCATAACAATAGGAAGGACAAAAATGTATAATGAAAAAGTGAAACTTAATCACTCCTTTCACTAAATTTCACCGAACTGTGTGATAATAAGTAGGTGAAAAGGGGGAGAAAATGATGAATCCATCGGTGCTCAACCAATCATGACTGCAAATCCCAAACGGACTATGAACATGGACCAAATGGAATATCCATGTGTCTGTGGAAAGCGTTTCGCTACCACCCGTGGCATGAAGATCCACAGAACAAAGATGGGATGTGTGAAGACTCATCTGAATGAGCAGCAGCGCACTGCATCAGCAGATAAGACGTCGGAAGACCAAGGCCAGGATTTAAACCACAGTGCCAAGGACATCCACGCTGTTGGTTCGGATGAGGAATTTGCACAGGCCCTCGATGCCAGGCGCCTGAAACTCAACCTGCCACGAGCAAACGAAACTGAAGATTGGGAGAAACTGGATGCAAAAATCGTCCAAAGACTCGATGCACTGATAGGGAAAAGCACCCTGGAACACAAACTAGCCACATATGGGGACATTGTGTATGCCACATGTAGAGACGCCTATGGAGCAAAACTACCCAAAGAGAAAACACCTCCAAAGAAATCCAGACGCCAAGAAAAGATGGACAAGATCAGGGTCCAAAAGAAAAACCTCAAGATGCAAATGAAGACCGCACTGCCAGCTGAAAAACAAGGCTTGGAAAAACTGTGGAAAGACCTGAAAGAAAAACACAGCACCCTCAGCAAAGCGGAATCTGCGAGGAAGAGGAAGAACAAAAAGAAGAAGACACAAGAGCGCTTCTTCAGAGACCCCTTCCAGTTTGCCAGAACACTGTTTGAGCAGCCAAAATCTGGGACCCTAAGTGTGGACAAAGGAGTTCTTGAGCAGCATCTGAGGAAAACATACTCTGACCCACAGAGCAAAGCACCACTCGACATTCAAGGTCTGGTGTGGCCAACCAACCCTGAGGAACAGTTCAATGGCAAGCCTCCAACGTTGGCGGAAATCAAGAAGGTGGTCGACAAAGCCAGAGCCAAATCATCACCAAGGCCAAACGGAATACCTTACCAGCTTTACAAGAAATGTCCCAAGGTGCTGGAGTGGCTCCACAGGCTGCTGCGATCGGCTTGGAGAAACCAGAAGATCAGCGGCCAGTGGATGACGGCAGATGGTGTGTACATCCCCAAAGAGCAAAACTCAAGTGACATCAGCCAGTTCAGGCCAATATCACTACTGAACGTCGAAGGGAAAATCTTCTTCTCTGTCATGGCAGCAAGGCTGACCAAGTACCTGATGGAAAACAAGTACTTGGATGTGTCAGTCCAGAAAGGTGGCATCCCAGGCGTGGCTGGCTGTGTAGAACACGCCACAATGATCTGGGACGCAATCCAAAAAACAAAAACAGAAAAGAGAGACCTGGACGTAGTGTGGCTTGATATGGCAAACGCATATGGATCTGTGCCCCATGAGATGATACAGTTGGCTCTTGAGATGTACCATGTGCCAAAGAACATCGGCGACATGCTCAAGAAGTACTTCAATGGCTTCTCAATGCGGTTCTCTACCAAGGAGTACACAACAGACTGGATCAACTTGGAAGTGGGCATTGCAATGGGCTGTGCAATTTCCCCAATACTGTTCGTGCTGGCAATGGAACTCATCTTGAAAGCAGCAACAAACAACACAAGACAAACAGACCTTGGCGATGGATACAAGATGCCTCCTCTCAAGGCCTTCATGGATGACACTACAGTGATTTCATCCAGAGAAGACGAGACACGGCATGTGCTGGAGAGGCTGGACGACATAGTTGCCTCATCCAGAATGAAGTTCAAGCCAAAGAAATCACGGAGTCTCTCACTGAGGAAAGGAAAAGTGGCCGGATCTGTGGTCTTCAGTGTTGCCAACCAGGCCATTCCAACAGTCACAGAAGAACCAGTCAAGAGCCTTGGAAGATGGTATGATGATACGCTGAAAGACACACAAAGAGCAAAAGAAACCAAGCAGATGGCGGAGGAAGGCTTGGAGACCATTGACCAGTGTGGGCTCCCTGGCAAATACAAGGTCTGGTGTCTGCAATTCATGCTGATACCAAAGCTGCTATGGCCTCTGATGATATACGACATCTGCACCAGCATAGTGGAGGCAATGGAAGCCAAAATCAACAAGTTCACAAGGAAATGGCTTGGTGTCCCACCCTGTCTGACTGACATAGCACTGTACTGTCGCCAAGCAAAGCTGAAACTACCACTGAAATCCATCCTGGAGGAATACAAAGCAGGGAAGATCAGACTTCAAAGCATGCTGGAGGACTCAGGAGACAAGGTGGTAGAAGCAATCAAGCCCCAGCTGAAGACAGGCAGAAAATGGAAAGTTCAAGAGGCGATGGATTCTGCAAAAGAAAGTCTCAAGATCAGAGAAATAACAGGACACACACAGACCAACAGACAAGGACTGGGGGTGACCAAAACTGAATGGTGGTCAAAGGCCAAAGGAAAAGCCAAAAGAGACATGATGATTCAGGAGATGAGAAAAGAAGAAGACCAAAAAAGACTCCAAAAAGCAGTCCAGCAGAGCCAGCAAGGGCAATGGACAACGTGGGAGAATGCACTCCAAAGAAGTCTCACTTGGAATGACATTTGGCACATGGCCCCTCTCAGGATCAGCTTCATTCTCAGATCTGCATATGACCTTCTGCCCACAAATGCAAACCTGGTGAAGTGGGGGAAAACAGACGATCCTGCATGCCCCCTCTGCCATGAAAAACAAACAGTGGAGCATGTCCTAAGCTCATGTAAAGTAGCCCTGGCTCAAGGAAGGTACACATGGAGGCACAACCAAGTGCTCAAAGAGATTGTACAAGAAGTCTGGGCTAGTACCAACACCACAAAAGGGAAAATCAGGACTCCAAAAGCACCCACAACATTCTTCACGGCAGGAGGCAGCAAATCATGGCCAAGAACAACAGTGCCACTCGAAATATGCGGGCAGAGCCTGCTGGACGGGGCAGATGACTGGGAGTGCACTGCAGACCTCCCAGAATGGAAGAGTCACCCAGAGATCATCAGCAAGAGTGGCATGAGACCAGACATAGTAGTCCACTCTAAGTCAACCAAGCAGCTGATCATGATCGAGCTCACGGTGCCATATGAGAACAGAATGGAGGCAGCTCAAATCTACAAGACTGAAAAGTATGCTGATCTGGCAAACAGCCTGAGGAGAGAAGGCTATCAGGTCAAAGTCCTCGCTGCAGAAATTGGAGCTAGGGGGTTTGTAGGAACGTCTGCATACAGCCTCATGAAACAGCTCTCAGTTGCAGGGAAGGAAAAAACCAGAGCCCTGAAAGCAATGGCAGAAGCGGCAGAGGGGTGTTCAAGCTGGATCTGGTCAAGGAGGAACAAAAGTGAACTTCATAAGGCTTAATTTCCCTACAAATATCAGGTGTCCCTGTGGCTCAGTGGTTAAAGCGCGAGTCATTAAGTGGAAAATGAGCATGTCCAGAGGGTCATGGGTTCGAATCCCAGCCATGGCTCGTCCCAAGATGGGAAAAAAAGGGGCAGCAGAGGGACATCCGGAGTCATGAACCGGGTGTGGCCCAACCACCCTAGAGTGTCAGGAGATAAGGGCCGAAACACTTGCTTGAAGGGGGCTTCTCTTCTGAGGACTCTCTGCTGCCACGCTCTCCACGAGTTTCTTTCTACTAGGTGAAAATTACTTCAAACCTCAAAAATAATTATAACGTAGATTACAAGCTCTTGTAACGTAGATTACAGTTTTTACACATTGCCAGAAACTTCCAAAAGACCAAACCTACCGAATGAAACGAAGCAAAATGAAAGATCATGAACCTTAGTATTATTTTTTAGCTTCATAGCTGGTGATTTCAACAAAGGAAACGTATATTACTTCTGATCACGTAGATTACTTCTGGTCAGTCTCTGTTACTTTCCTGTTTATAAAAGAACTTAAACACTTTAATGTAAAAAATGTCTTTTATGGTAACACATAATAAGGAAACTCTCCCTTAAGTGGTGATTCAGTACGTGTGTATTGAACACAGACAAAGAAAAATGTGACTGCAAGATGCTGCTTAATCCTAGCCATCCAAATGATGGGAAACAGCCAAGTCACTGCACTTTTTAGAACAAATCCCTGATCAGATGCTGATCTTCCTGAAGCTGAAATGTCCGCCCAAATCGACCTGTTGCTTTTGGTTCTTGTATAATGCAGATGATGTCATCAAAGGACACCCACAATTCATCTTGGTGACGTGGCCACTTGTAGGAGTTCTCAACTTTTTTTTTTACTCTTTTCCATGAACTCAATATAGCACTCTCTCCTTCTTCCTCATCAATGTCCTTGACTTTCCCGACGTACCACTGCTTCTGATACACTGCTGCAACAAAGTCACCTTTGTCAGGATGAACGTCCAGGATTTCGGAATCAGGTAGTGCTGGGCCTTTTGGGCTTTAGTCGATGTTCCTCCACAACTGAGGTCGACAGCCTGTAGAATCACAATGTGTCACTGGAGTATGGTCTTGTGTGTCCATTGCAGTCGATGGATGTTTTGATTGACTGAGCTTGGAAATTTTCTTCCACATGGTGCATTGAGTCCACTGACTTTGACTGAGGTCCCCTGTCAGACGATTGTGACAACAGCAAGAGGTTGTTCTGGTCATGATGACGTTTCTCTCTACAGTGTAAACAGAGTGTACTTTCATAGTCCCTTTGCATGGGACTGTGTCTTTGGATAGGGTTTCTAAGATCTGTTTTTCTCTGTTCACATCTTCCTCACTAACGAAGATGTAGTGAACCGTTTTTGAGGTCTCCTTTCCCCATTTGAAGAAGTCTTCAGCATCCTGGATTGTCCTGCTTTGGCAGGATGCTAGGTCGGCCATCCTCTTTGCCACCCCACCAAGGCCATCACAGGGCCCTTTTCCATGGCCGCTTTCGAAGAAGTTCCAACATGCCTTGACGCCAAGTACGTTTGCATGATCAGAAATGACGTAGAACATAAATCTGTTCCTGTACATATACAAAGACAGAATGACAGACCAGCAGACACAACAAACAGAAACACAGAGAAATTTTCTCTCCATTCTGATTGTATAATTACTCCCGTTGGGAGTACAATAAGTCACAAATTTAGTTTTGTAAGCTACGTTACCATTTCTTGTAATCTACGTTATCAATTAACCCTCATACATTCGCTTTCTTTTTGCTTTTAATATCTCACCCTGAGCTCATTGTTTGTATCTAATAATACTTGTTCTGCCTGTTCTAATGTCCAAAGTTCCAACTTTCTATTCTTTCATTGTAGAGAAAAGATATTAATGATATGGCTTCCCAAGGAATGTATTCTCCGTTACCATCACTTTCTTCCACCATAATGCAGCTGTTAAGCTGCACACGTGACCATTGAGGCAACAAACATCATGACGGCTTTTTATAGATTCAGAAAACATTATACTTGCTGGCTTTCTGACACGGCTTTTGCAACAAGACACTTTCGAGAAACAGACAAGTCTAATGAAGGTATGTAAGCTACGTTACAACTGACATTGCTACATTGTGCATTAAAAAAAAAAAACTACCTAAGACACATCACGCCTCGATTTTGTGTTTAACCGTTTTCATGCTCTAACAACGTATCTAAAAATCATAATTACTATGAAGGTACCCACCTGTGTTTTGAACATGGAAACCAAGCTCCCTTTACCAGCATATCAATCAATTATTCATGGCTACACTGTTTCACATCCCAAATGTGGAATGCAAATGGTGAAACCAGGGAAGCAATTGTGATGCTTTAATAGCGTGGGTTCCGCAAAAAATAAAAACTTGACACGGAACAAACAAGTAACCTTTTCTGCAGTAACATTGCTTACGTAACGTAGATTTCTGTCCCAGTATTTTGTCAAGTCTGACGAAAAACTGGAAGGAAGGAGTTTTCCTGCAAGTTTAAGTGTAATTATCTTCCCTTAGGCGTATGTTTCTCATACATTTTCTTCAGACAGGTCACGTTAGCCAGTTTGGTAGAAACGAAGTCACGTAGATTACACGCTTATTGCCAACTTTGAAAAAGAGAAAAGAAAATCTTGATGCTTAAAGGAGTTCTCACCCATTTTTACAAATGTATTTGGACCAAATACACGGTTTTGGTATGTGGTCGTATTCTGAAACCCAGCCCCGAATCAGCGCCTGTGCTCTCATCTTGCAGTGAGAACAGCATTTCCTGCGGACTGGGAAAGCAAGAGGCTGAAACAGGAACGAGAGCCTCGATTTGGATAAAAGGGGGGTTTCCCGATTGATGACGTAGAAAAGCCAAGTCGCTTTTCGTGTTGGGCTGAAGTGAGATGGGTCGAATGTGTGCTGTGTCTGGTTGCGGAATTTCATCAGAAAATAAGCAAAGAGTAAGCGTCATGCTTTTTCAGGTGCCTCCAGCCAGTTTAGGCGATTGTGGATAAATTTTGTCACCACACCGAGGAAAGATTTTGTTCTTCGGGACAGTTATCATGGATATTTGCAGTCGTCACTTCAAAGAGCACAGTTTCCAAGACCAACACACCTGGAAGGTAAAGGTGGAAGCTGGAATTAGGGTCCAAAGACAGCTGAAAGAGGATGTTGTGCCAACTATTATAACAGAAAAATGTATTAAAGCACTCTTTGTTCATTCGCCAGCTGCAAATGCAAGCCTCAAACGCAACAGTGACACCGATTGTGTCAGGAGCAAGAGAGCCAAACTCAGAGACGTAAAGAAGGTAAGGTTTGTGGAATGGGTGGTTGATCTTTTTGTGTTTCATTTCATTCTCAGTGTATGGTTGGTTGTAAAGATAGTTGTTGGTTTTTGTTGAGTGTTGGCAACAAACTGAAACATACATTGTTACTGTCATTGTGGCAGTCAGTCAGTCACACTGCCTGCTGCCACTGAAACTTGCATGTTTGTGATTGATTTTTCCCCCTGCTGTTACTGTTTCCAACAAAACTGAAGTTACGATTCTTATTAACAAGAAAGTGTCCATGTCCACAAATAACAACTTGTTGGACTCCAGTGAATAATAGTTTGGGTTTTTATTTTTCAGGATATTGCTTAACATTAGGCACCCATGCAAGTTCAAGTTTCCGCCCAACAACCATATGCTTTAGTAAGTGAATTATTTATCAGTATTTGGACACAGGATGGTGACTTAGTGTGCATTTTAAGATATATGCAGGTATGGTATGTATGTATGCTATACACTGCCCTGGTGAGTAAGAGAATAATGAGCTTAGATCTGCAGCTTAGATCGGATGTACGGCACGTCACGCATCAGTTTTTAAAATAAGAGCCAGAATCTTTGACTGCAATATATTGTAAAAGGCCCCTCAGATTCTAATTGTCATTGTGGAACTTCAGAATTTAAGTGGAGGGAATGAGATTGAAAATGAGGAATGTAAAAAAGGGTATGTGTTTGTGTGTGTGTGTGTGTGTGTGTGTGTGTGTGTGTGTGTGTGTGTGTGTGTGTTGTGGTGAGGGGGGGAGGGGGGGACTGAAAGTGAACAGCAATTGAAAAGATTTCTACAGCAGGGAAGAGACTTAGTGTGAAGATGCAGTAGCTGACAAATTCCTGTGCAAAGGAAAAGGCATTATCTCATAGATCTAAACAACTGAAAGAAAAT
>JAMYXO010005142.1:0-16054 GCA_033310375.1 Conus canariensis | reverse complement strand
ATGTGTATAAAGTTTTTGGTAGCAGGGAATTGCTTACTTTGTTTGACACGTCGCAAAAAATTTTGCAAAAATTGAACTTGATATACACAAAAAGGATCTGCCTTTATAGGGGGAAGAGGAGAGAGGGGGGGGGGGGGAGGGGGAAAGCTGGGGAGGGGGAGACCCTTGTATTTACAACAGCCAGACAAAAAAATTTCCCCGCCAAAGGCATTACAGTTTATTTTTGGAAAAAAACCCGGACCGGGAACAGGGTCCGTGTCTGAAATTTACGCATTGGGCCCCCAAAAGTTGGGGAATATCTATTCCCACTCAAAGGCCTCCTGTTACTTCGTTTTAAAACATCTCCCCTCTTTTAGAAAAAATTTCACTGCGCATTTCGCCCGCTTTTTGGGGCCCTTTGGTTTTAAAGGGACCCTCCAATATTTTGTTTGCTTTATTTTGCGGGCACAATCGGCGTCACCCTTTTTTTTTTTCCCTTCCCTGTGGGTTACCAGTTTTAAAAAAACCCTTTGGGGTTACCCAATAACAAAAAATAGGAACACAGAGATTTCTAAATCGTGCTTTACCCGGGTGTTGACATTAATCACTGAACAAATTTTTTTAAAAACCCACTTAAAAATTTATTGATGAACCGGGAACAACAAAAAAAAAAAATTACAAAAAAAAACCCCGACCGTTTCGACCTCTCGGGGCTTTTTAGGCAAGATAAACAACATTCAGGGACGTGAAGACAAAAGAACAAAGCAATCGCTTAGTTTAAAATTTAATTTAAAAAATTTAAATTAATTCTTTTAAAATTTTGTTTAAATTTTCCCGTTGAAAGTACCTCACTTTCACACAAACAAACACTTACCACGCATACGCGCGCGCACGCCCCACACACAACACCCCACGCACGCCCCGCGGAAAGCACACACCCCACACACACACGCACACACACACACACCCCAAACACCATGCTTTCCACAAAAACACAAAACACACACGCACGCGGGGCACACACATCACACACACACGCACCACACACACCACAAAACCACACACCCCAACACACACACCACGCACAAACCACACCCCCACACACACACACATATTTTCCCATACATAATACATACGTACACCACACACACAACACACACACACAGACATACGCGCGCCGCGCGCGCACCACACACACACACCCACACAAAACCACCACAGCACACACAAAAAACACACACACAATACACGCACTATTTTCGCAGGTAAAATTTGCGTTCACCCCCCCTTCAAAAGGGGGTTTCTCTCTTTTTGGTGATTTCTTTTTTGGGCGGAGGATCAAAATTTGTTTTTTTTTTTTTTTTTTTTTTTTTTTTTTTTTTTTGTCAAAACGAAAAAACAAATGCACAAGGTGATACCTTCACTTTTTAATTTCGAAGCCGGTTTTTAATTATTCGATTAAGAATCTGTCATTAAAAGGGGGAATTTTAGTCTTGGGGCGTTTTAAAATAAAGGCATCCCTGTTTGCTTCCCTTCGGGGGTTTGTTTTTGGGCAAGGTTATAGAGGGCCCCCACCAAACATTAGAGCGCCAAGGGCCTTGCGTAAGGAGTGGAGTATTTTTAGACGGGGCGCAATCAGATTTTTTTGAGAACTTTTATAGTGTCGGGAAAGTTGATTCTCCTCATTTTTCTTTTATATGGCCATCAAGGTCAGCCAGGTGGTTCCCCCACTGACAGATGAAAAACAAAAGGGAAAGAATTATTTTGAGGCTTTTTAAACTGGCGAAAAGGTAGGGGCAGGGTGGTGCAATGCCGGGAAAAGGAAAAATTTGGGTTTTTTGATTTTTTCGGTTTTAAAAAAATTTCCCCCCCCCCCCCCCCCCCCCCCCCCCCCCCCCCCTCCCCCCCCCCCCCCCCCCCCCCCCCCCCCCCCCCCCCCCCCCCCCCCCCCCCCCCCCCCCCCCCCCCCCCCCCCCCCCCCCCCCCCCCCCCCCCCCCCCCCCCCCCCCCCCCCCCCCCCCCCCCCCCCCCCCCCCCCCCCCCCCCCCCCCCCCCCCCCCCCCCCCCCCCCCCCCCCCCCCCCCCCCCCCCCCCCCCCCCCCCCCCCCCCCCCCCCCCCCCCCCCCCCCCAAGGGAAATTTAATTTGGGGAGGAGTTGTTCTTTTTGGGTCCAAATTTTCAGTTTAATTTTAACGCTAGCTCTAATTTTTTCGGTAGTAGTCCTCAAGGGGTTTACATGGATTTAAAATTTTTAAATGTGGGGGGGTGACCGCTACACCCGGGGTTTTTGGCTTAAGAGGAACATCAGTGGAGGAGGGGTTTGGGAGGGCCGAGCTGTGTAGGAGGAGGGCCCCTGAGAGGGCACTGAAAATTAAAAAAGCCCGCCCCTTCCCCCTTCCCCCCCGTTCCTTTCCCCCTGCACCCTTCCCAAACCCCCCCCCCGCCCTCCCCCTTCCCCCCCTCCCCGCTCCCAAAACCCCCTGCCTCTCTCTCTCTCTCTCTCCCCTCTCCTCTCTCTCTCTTCTCTCAAATGAACATGACAATTTTTATTAAAATTAATCATGATCTTGATCATCGTCATCATCACATCACGTTTTACATTTTTTCCCCTTCCCCCTTCTCCCCCCTTTCCCTTGCCCACCCCCTTTTTTTTCCCCTTCATCCTATCAGTTTCCCCACCCCCCTTCGCCCCCCCCCCGCGGTGTATGCACGTTTGTTTGTAAAACCATGTTGGGTGTGATGTGTCCCCGTGCGTAAAGTCCCGTGAGTGTGTGTTTTGGGGGGAAAGGGGGGGGGGGGGGGATAAATGTGAGTGGGTACGTTTTTAAAATTTTGGGGTTTGTTCTTTGCTTTGTGTTCATATTCCATGCGTTGGGGGTCAGCTGTCTGTTTTGGGGGCGCGGCGCTGTGTGTGTGTGGGGACGAGAGAGAGAGGGGAGAGAGAGAGAGAGAGAGAGAGGAGGAGGGGAGAGATCCCCAACTGTGGGACTTGTTGAAACAAAAACCAAGTGTTCACCAAAAAAAGGCACGTGATACGCGAAAAGACGACAGGCGAGAAAAACCCATTTCCTTGGTCCTTAATGTGGATTTAGAAGTAGGAACCCAAGGGTTTTGCTTTTGCGGGCCCAGTTGCTTTTTCGTTTTTCCGTAGGGGTTTTTATTCTCGGGTTTAGGTCAAGCTTCTTAAACATGCACCCACCCACAAGTTTTTTTTTAAGGGTTTGGTACTTTCCCACATTTATCACCGGGGGGGAAAATTTAATTTATTAAAGGGAAAAAGGCGGGCTCCGAAAAAAAATTCAAAAAGCTGCTAAATAAAGTGTTCACCCTAACTTTGGGGAAAGTTCGTTTTTTATACTTCAACACTTGCAACTCACGCACATGCGCTCTACATGCCCGGGGTTTCTTTTCCCGGACCGGGCTTAGGGGGTCTTTTGTAAGGATTTTTCCCCAAACCCCTTAAAAGGACACCAAATAAGTCGGGGTCTTTTGTCGCCCGTGCCAGAGTTTTTTTAAACCCTTTTTGGTGGTAGTGTAGAGTAGTATTTGTGTAAAAGGGAACGCTGTCTGCCCGTGAAACCCCCGTCTGCGGCTTTTCTGTCGCAGTGCAAGGCAAGGACTGTTTCCATGCACAGCAGGGCTCCGCACGGGTCTGATACGAATCATCTCTCTTACGGGGGAAATGTGGTGTTACCCCCTTTTAGTTAACTTATGCTTTGAAAGAAATCCTTTCGTTCCTCCCCCAAATTCCTTCCCCCCCATACCCCCCCCCCCAAACACCCCACACAAAAAAGCCCCACACACCACACACCCACACACACACCACCACTTTTCCCGGGTAGTTTTTTTAAAATTTGTTGAATTGAAATACGTTGCTATTTTACGTTTTTTCCTGGTTTTCTTTTTTTTTTTTTTTTTAAAAGGGCCTTTTCCCATTTTTTTTTGGAAACTCAAGGGGGAAGGTTTTCCCGGTTTGGGTTTACCCCCTTTCCCGCTTTTCTTTTCCGGTAAAAACGTTTTTTTTTCCCCCCAAAAATTTAAAGGGGACGTTTTCTTTGGGGGGAAAAATGCGGGAAAGCTCTAAATGAAAGAGGAATGCATACCTATTTGACTTCATCAGTTAGGATGCATTTCATCAATCACCCTTTTTTTTTTTTTTTTTTTTTTTTTTTTTTTTTTTTTTTACAAAAACAAAGGGCTCTGATGTGGGGAGTAGAATGAAAAAAGGTTTTTTTCCTTTTAAGAGCTTTTTTCAGTGTTTAAGCTGACCAACTAAAAACAAATTTGCCCTTTTGAAAATTTTCCCTTTGTGTATATCTCAAAATTTTTTCCAAAAGTGTTGTATTAAACTCCGTAACTTTTAAACAAAGGAAAAGCGTTTTCCCTTTGGGGTAAGCAAAAAATCTTTCTGCTCTTGCACAAAGGGGATACGAAAAAAAATTTTTTTTCCCCCGGAATTTACGGGCTCCCTGCTTCCGACGTTCATTCGCCTTCCCCATTAAACCCCCCCTTTTTCCCTTTTTTCCTCCACCTTTTTAAAAATTTAAATTTAACTTTTTCCAAATAATTTTTTTTTTTTTTTTTTTAAAAAAAAACAAAATTTTTTAATAAAAAAAAATTTAAAATATTCCAAAAGGCCCATTAAATCTTCCTTTTTTTTTAAATTCCCCTTTAAAACCAAATCCCCCTTTTTCCCCAAACCCCCCCCCCCTTCCCCCTCTCTCCCCCCTTTTCTTCTTTCCTTTCCACCCACCCACCCCCACACCCCCCACACCCCCACACCCCCCCACACACCACCCCCACACACACAAAAACTTGTTTCGACAATGCAGTAAATTCTAAAGTTTTCCCCTTTCCCAAAAATTTTGAAACCAATTCGTCTTTTTCCAACCCCCCCCAAATTTTACTTTAAAAATTTAACTGGCATTGATTTAAAAAAAAAAGGGAAACTCATGGGAATTCGCCCATCCTTCCTTTTTTTTCTTTTCTTTTGTTGTTATTTACGGATGATTTTTGGCTTTGTTTTTCACTCTAGAGTAAACAAAAATTTTTTTTAAAGAAGAGAAACGGATCGTTGGGTCTTTCACTTCACCCAACCTTAAAAAGACAAAGGGAAACGATTTTTGAATGGGAGGGAAAACCTAGCGTTAAGTAAAAGGTGGTGTTGTTTGAAAAAGGCGAAAATTAAAAACAGGCCAAAAAAATTCTTATAAAAATAGGGCATGGTTTTTTTTTTCGACAAAATTTTAAGGGTTTGTTTCCCAAAACTGTAGAAAGGGGAAAGGGAAAAGGGCATGCAGAATTTACGAAGAACATAGAGGAAAAAAACTTTCTGAGAACAGCAGGTTTCAAATTTTTTTGTACACCCTTTTTGTTTGCCCCAAAATTTAAACTATTTCAAATTTTTTCTGCCCCAAGTTTGGACCTTAAAGGGAAAAGACTGAAGAAAAAAATGAAATGGGTTCAAAAACATTTTGCCATAAAAAAAGATTTTCCCAATATTAAAACCCCGGGAATACCCCCGGCAACTTTCTATATGGAGAAACTGGGAGATATCCACTGTATATAAACGACATGATTGAAATTGGTATGATTCCCCATTGGGAAATTTTTTTTATACCTGTGTCAAGAAAAAGGTAAACAAAGGGTTAAAAAAAAATGCTTTTAAACATGCCCTGAATTCGATCATTTTTAAAAGTTCAAAAAATAGTAAAAGAAAATGGATTTTGATAAAATAGGGCTTTGTCAAGGGGGTTCAATATATATCCCCTTTTTATTCTGGGAAAATAACGATTAGAATTTTAATTTTTTGTTACAAAAGAACTGGGTTCTGGGGGATGGAGAGTAATGCCAAATTTCATGTTTCATTCTTTAAAAGGGCTTTGTTTAAAAATGAGGTTTTTACAAAGAGTGGTCCCGGGGGACGGTTTTTCAACATTCTCGACTGGGGTTTTTTCCCCCCAAAAAAAATATTCAGCGGTTTTTTTAAAAAAACCAAAAAGGGTCAGTTTCCCCGAAAGACCCAAAAAAATGAAGCCACCCCAAACCCCCAAAAGAATAAGTTTTAAAGTTTTGGTTTGGGAAAAGCTGGCCAAAATGAAACCCCAAAACAGAAAAGAAATTCTGTGGGTTTTGGAATGGAAAGAGGTTTACTGGAAAAAGAGTTTACTGGAAAAGTTTAACCCAAAGGGTTTGGGGGAAAGGGGGGTGAAATTTGTTGGGAAAGTACGGAAACAAAAAAGGGGGGTATAGGACGGAGGGGGTGAAAGGTGTAAAGGGTGGAAAGCAAAGGTGGGAAAGGGCGAAGGTTTTGGGGGGTGAAAATGGACTGGGGTGGTGGGGGAGACAAAAGAAAATAACAACCCAAACATAATAAACAATACTGACCCAAAACTTATCTTATTACCGTTCCCTCTGCCAATTAAATTATCTAAGCAAATAAAAAAGTTTTTAAAAAAAGGAGGGTTTGAAAGGAAGGGAAATTGGGAAAAAAAGGGGGGGTTTTTAGAATGAGGAAAGGGGGCCGGGGGGGGGGGAATTGGGGCCCCTCGGGTTTTTGGGTGTTGCCCCCCGCATGTGTTTCTAAGTGAACTTCATTTAAAATGCTTTCTGTACTGCCCCCATAAACGTTTTCTGTTTAAAAACTGGTTTTACTAAAACCCTCTCCGAGGTTTTTGATTTTAAAAAAAAAAGGCACACACTCTTTTCCCAAACAGAAACGACCTTTTTAAAAAAATAATCCTTTTTTTGCTTAAAAATTTTTGCACTCGGCCTTTAACGCAAAAAAAAAAAGGGGGAAAATTTTTTTGAATCTCGTGAAATTTAAATTTGTAGCAAAAATTTTTTTTCAAGATGGTTCCCTGTATTCCCAAGGTGGTGGCTGGGGGCGTGCGTTTCGTGCCGGGGCGTGCGTGTTTTGCGTGCGTGTGTATGTGTGTGTTTTTGTTTTGTGTGTTGGTTGTGGGTGTGTGTGTGCGTGTGTGTGGTTTTGGGGGATAAAAAATTTAAAAAAAAAGATTGATTTGCGCCACAATTACAGCCTGAAAAGGGGTTAATGCCCAATTTGGGCGTTTTAAAACTTTCTTTGTAATCTCTCTCTTTTCTCTTTTCCCCCTCTCTCTTTTCTCTCTCTCTCTTCTCTCCCCTCTCTCTCTCTCCTAAACAGGGTGGCAAAAAGGGTTTTACCACGGGAAAACACTTGTCCATATTTTAGGGGCCCTTTTGTCGAAGCGTTTTAAAATGTTAGTTCATATAATTTCGGCAAGTTGGGGAACCCATGGTTTGGGGTAAAAAACTACACAATTCTCTCCCTTTTTCCTCCCTTTTCCCCTCTTCTCTCTCCTCCTCTTTTCTCTTCTCTCTCTCTCTCCCCTGCATTCCCGGGGGCCTAGCCAACGCCCATTCGAAAGGGTTAAAAGACGACCCGTGACAGTGACGTTTTCCAAAGGCCCTCACAGACCACGTGGGCAGGGCCAAGGGAAAACAGGGGCCGGGGAATCACAGGTCCCGGTGATTATCCAGGGGATAGCCCCGTTTCAGATCACGGGTTTGGTTGGGGAGACCTTTGGCGTTAGCCGTATTGTTTTGTGGGCCATTTTATTAGGCCGGGGGCCCACCCGGCCCCTTTTGTAAACAAAAGTCCCCTTTTGACCCTTTTTGCGTTTTTACATCTGTTTCGTTCCAATTGTGTCCCCGTTTTGAGTTTGCCCGTCAAATTTTGTAAGCCCTTTAACCCGGGCCCTTTTTTACCACCCTGAGACATATCCCCGATTTTGCTGAGAAAAGAACTAAAAACCCGAAAGGCCCAAAAATGGCACCCGATAAAGGGGGAAAAGAGAAAAGGGGAGAGGAAGAAAAAGGAGAAAAAGAAAAGGGGGGTTTTAGATTCCCAGGAGAGAGAGAGGGGGAGAGAGATGAAAAAGTGTTCCAAAAATTTTTTCGGTCCGGGGAGGGCATAAATTTATAACTTAATCCCGGGTTTAAAAATTTCCCGAAATTTGAACCCGGGTATTCCTTTTAAGCTATGAGTAAGAATCCGTTTCCCAGAATTAGAAAAAAAACAACGTCTTGAGGGCGCCCCCCCATCCAAAAGTTGCTGGTTCGAAAATTTCCCGAAGCGCCCTTTGGGAAAAAGGAATTTTGACTGCAGAAGGGGATCTGGAGGGGTTATGGCCTGAATTTCGGTCCGTTCCCCACGCCCCTTTTTAAGCAACTCAGGGCCCGAAAACACCTGTCTGAGGGGGTTTTAGGGTGGGTGGGGGGAAAATTTGGGGGTCTTCACTGCTAAACTGCTGGCGAGGGTCTCCCCTTAAAAGTTTCTTTCCCCCATGGCGAGTGGGAATCGCTTTGGGTGCCCCCAAAAGCCCAAAAGTTCTTTGTCCCGTGCCCGTTTTGGCGGGTGTCGTTCTGGGGGGTATCAGTGCCCAAAATACCCCCAACCCCCCTCTTTTTTTTTAACCCTCTTCCTTTTTTTGGCGAGTGTAGACGTTAGGCCTTCCCGTGTAAAAGCCAACGGGCAGAGAGGGGTAAGGGCAAAACGCAAGCCACACTGACAGGCACACAAAGCGCGGCGCGCGCCCGGGTTTTATTTTTAATGTGTGTGTTGGGGTGCGGAAAAGAGAGAGTGCGTGGTGCGTGCCGGTGCGGCCGTGCGTTTCGTTTCGTGTTTTGCGTGGGGTTTGAAAAGGGGGGCGCGCGCGCCCCCGCCCCGCGCGCGCCCGGGGGTGTGTGTGTTGGGTTTTGGGGGGCGCGAGCTGGGGCGTGCGCGCCCCGAGTCTAGGTGCCCTGTGTTTTCATTGTCCGGGGGTTCCCCCAAATCCCCTTTGGGACACCAACGGGTATTCAATTTTCCCAAAAAGTGATGTGGGATTTAAAAAGTGCTGCAGATTTGTCTGGGCGAATGCGTTTACGCACGGGATTTTGGGGTTTTGAAAGTCCCCGTCCGAAGGGACTGTTGAGGGGGGGAAATCTGCAGTGGTGTGTTTATCCCGACTAAATTTTGATCTTTTTCGAACCTGGCCCCTTTCCCCCTCTTGTGAATTTTTAAAACCCCATACCCTGGAACAAGCCCGGGGGGCGGGTTTTTTCCCGGTGGGTTTTGGAGGCCCCCCGAAATAGGGGCTGGTAACCCCCCATGGGAACGCTTGTGGAGGTTCGCGGTTTTTCACTTCCAGTGGCCTTTCCAAGGGGATCTTTTCAGGGGAAACAAAATTATGTTCCCCTTTTCGTCTTCAAGGGCTGGGCCTTTTGGTGCCTGCCCCCGTTTTTGGGGGCCCCAGCGCAGACTTCCAAGGGATGTGCAGGGGTTGCCCTAGCCCCCGGGTTTGGGCCGGGGAGTTGGGAAAACCCGGGCCCCTTTTCGGGTTTCCCCCCCGCCACCCCTTTGTGGCATCTTTTTTTATTTTTTTTTTTTTCTTTTTTTTTCTCCTGGCTCGCCCCGTTTTGGAATCGAACCCTTTTGGGGCCTAGGGAAAAGGGCCTTTGGGGGCCCCCTTTTCACCCCCGGCCAAAACCCGGGCCCCCTGAGTGATATTTAATTTAAGGGGTGGTAGAATTGTTTGGGGAAATTTTGTCCGCTTTTTAAAAGCTGTTTTTCCCTTTTACCCCAAGGGGGTTCAAAGCCCTCCCAATTTAAACCACCAGTGGTCGGATCATGAAGGAAGAGGGCGAGTGTTCCCTTGCCCGACTTTCTCCCCTCGCAAAAGTTCCCACGGGTTTGAAGAACTCTTGGTTTTTTGTAGTTTTCTCAAGGGCCCCCCCTTTTTTAAGGGTTTAAAATTTGTTTTTTCTCCTGGTTTTTTTGCTTGCAACCCTTTGACAGAAGTTTTTCCCACTTGTCAAATTTTGGGATTTATTAAAAACCCACCATTTTTTTGAAATGCCCTTTTGTCCGATAGCGGGGTTTAAATTTTTGCATCTTTTTCAGGGGGTTTTTAATTTTCGAAAAATTTTCAATTTTTTCAGGCCCTGATAGAGGGGCCCAGTTTTTTTCTCTTTTATCATGTTGTCAAACTAATTTTCATCTCACCCCTTTTTAATGTTTTTTTTGGGCCAAGGCATAAAAGCCCTTTTTGTTGATTATCGTGATAAAAAAACATGTTTTTGGGTTTTCCTTTTCTTTTTTTTTTTCAGGGCCCCCGAAGCAGAGCCAAATATTGGGTTTTTTCTACAATTGTTTTATTTAAAAGGTTTTAAATTTACAATTTCCTTTGGCCTTTATGTATTATTTAAAACAGAGTTCCCTGCCCCCTATGATTTTTAAAGAAGGGGGTTTTCAAAAATTCCTCCTATATGCACAACCCCTTAGTAAAATTAACCCCGTTTTTTTGTCCGTATTTGGGTCATAAAAACGGGGAAAATTTCAAACCCTTTGGCACTTTTTCTTTTGTCCAGGCCGGGTCCCTGCCCGATTTTTCGCAGTTTTATGGGTTTTCCTTAATTGCACTTGTTTTTTTTTTTTATCTAGGAAATGACCTTTGAGCCCGAAAGGTTTTATTTTTTATTATTTTTTTTCATAAATTTATATTTATAAACATTTTTAAAAAATTTGTCGTTCTTTTTTTTGGGCTTGGCCCCTCAGGGACAAACGGGGTTTTTGGGGGCTATTTTCCTTTTATCCCCGGGGATTTTCACTCACAAAATTTTTCCCTTTTCATGAGCACGACAGAGCGCGTTCCCGTTTTGTCAATTTAAACATGAAGTTTTTCCTTTCCTTTTTTTTCCCCCCCTGTCCGTTTCGGGGATTATTCCGCCCCATTTTTTCTGAAAATTTAAACATTTCCCAAAAAATTTCGTCACTTCCCGGTTTTTTTTTTCTTATGTCTTTTTGGGTTTTTAACTAAATTTTGGGGCCCGTTTCGGCCGGCATTAAATTTCCCCCCGGGTTTTCTTTTCGGCTTCCCATTTTCCCCGTGATTAAACCTTGGGCCCAAGGGTTCCTGGCAAAGTCTAAAAATTTAAAACCTTTGATTTTTTTAAAAACCCCATTTTTCTATTTTTCCCCGGGGACAACAAAAATTTTCCCGCCTTTGTGTTCTTTAAATTTTCCTGAGTGATAAAAAACCTCCAAAGTTTTTATGTTTGGATTTGGGGGATTATAAAAAGGGGCCCTGGTTTCCCGCCGTTTGTAAAAAGGAAACCCTAAGGGGGATTATTTTTACCCTCCAAAGGTTTCCAAATCTTCCAGGCTTGTGACAAAAACTTTTCAAAATTTTTTTTTGTATTTTAATTAATTTAAAAGGTATTCTTAACCCCCAGTTTGTTCCCTCCAGGGGGGAGGGGAAAAGAGCTGGTTTCTGCCGGCTATCATTACGAGTTATTTCCCCTCATTTTCCCCAGTCCAAGGGCATTTACAAAAAGAGCTGATGGGAGAGGCCCAGGAAAACCCCCTGACCACCGCCCAAAGTGCCCGACAATGCCCGGGGCTGAGTTTATCCCCCGCCGGGGCTTTAACCCCCCGGAAACCCTTTAAGGCCAAGGGGTACGGGATTTCCCACCCCGGCCCCCGCTTTCCCCCCGGTCGACCCCCTTTTCAGACAGGGGCCGGGGGGTACCCCTTTCCAAGTGGAAGGAAGATACGGCCGGTCCAAATTTTTCCTGAAGGAAAATTTCAGGTTTTGGGGAAAGGGAAAAAGTGATGTAACTAGTGTTAAAACTGTAAAAGGATGGGTAAGGGTTTAAGGGTTTTTTTTTCTGGCGTGGGGAGGGTTTAGGGCCCCAAAAAAATTATCTTTTACTGGGGGGGGGGAAGGGGGGGGGGGGGTGGTTTGTCCTTTTCCCGAAGGGCTTTCTTTCTGTTTAAGCTCCCCGATCACCCTAAGGGTTTTTTTCGGAAAGCCCGCAGAGGATTTCGTCCGTTGTTGGTTTGAGTTTTTTTGTGAATGAGGGTTTTGTTTGTGTTGGGGAGGGAAGGGGGGTGGGGGGGGTTACTGCAAATATATGCAGGCATGTTTGTGTTTGGGAGCATGGAAAGCCCGGTGACTCACTTTGGAAAGGAAAAGTGACAAGAACAAACGTGAAAAGAAAAAAAATGGCCCAAGAGTGAAATGTTTGGCACGGGTGGGGGAAAAAAAAAAATTTCTGGGCAGGGAGTTTCAAAAATGAAAAAGAAAAACAATGATTAAAAATTTCCCTTGCCCAAAAAGGGGCAAAAATCACAAAAGGGAAAAGTGACAAAGGAAATACGGACCCAAAAAGGAAAATTTTAGGTCCAAATTGAAATGCTAAACAGGGAACCCCTTTACAGGAGGGAAACCCCTGGACCCAAAAAAAAAAACCCCCAGGGGGAAAGGCATTACAAAAGGAATACAGGCGAAGAGACACCGAAAAAAAAAACCCCCCAATATGGCAAAGAGAGGAATGTAGGGGAGGGGAAAGGAAAACAAAACAGGACCAAAAAAAGGGATTTAACAAGGTGCGCAATATTGCAAAAAAACAACCCCAAAAAGGGAAAGAAATGCTGGCACGCGGAAAGAAAAAATGAAAAAAAAAAGATAATAAAATTCTGGCAAAAAGAGAGGGGTATTGTCAGAGAAGTATACTGACTAAAAGAATATAGACAAAAAGAAAAGCTGGGGAAAATAAGGAAAAAACAATAAAAAAAAAAAAATTTATTTAAAAAGATTTCTCGAGAGGAGAGGAATGCCCGAGACAAAAAGAGAGAAAAGAGGGGAGAGAAGGGAGAGGAGAGAGGGGGAGATGGAAGGGGAAAAGAGGAGAAAGAGAGGGAGGAAAGGCTGGGGCCCAAAAAGAATTTTTTTAAACCCAATGCCAGCAAAAAAAGGAATGTCGTTAAAGGAAAATCGAGGGAAAAAAAAGTGGGGGAAAATATTTTTTTATGGGGAAAAAATACCGACCGACAAATATTTAAAAAAAATACTGGCCCAAAGGGGAAAGGGGAAAAGGGGTTTAAAGGCAAAACGGGGGAAAAAAAAAAATTTACGAAAGACTAAAGGGGAAAAAAGGGGGGAATTTTGATTTAAGGGAATCTTTACGAATAGAACCAAAAAAGAGGAATGTTTGACAAAGATTTTTGCCCAAAATAAAACCCCCAGATTTTAAAAGAATTTTTGACAAAAATTTCTGACAAGTAGAGGCCGTTTTTACAGACCGGAATGTTACAATAAGGGGGGGAAAAATGACGAGGAGAGGGGGAGAAAGAGAGGGGAGAGAAAAGGAGAAAGGGGGGGGGGGGGGGAGAGGGAGGGGGAGAAAAAGAAAAAGAGAGAGATTTATGGGGGAGAGAGAAGGGGAGAAATTTGGGGGGGGGGGGGGGGGGTTTAAAAACTGACTCTGAGAGGGGTGTTGATGAAAGGGGGAAAGAAATAAAAGGTTTAAAAAATCTTCTTTTTCTTTCTTCCTCCCTTTTGCCCTCCCGGTTTTGATGAGGCCCCCCGGGACGGTTTTTCCCTCGGTTTTAAGGTGCCGTCCCGTTTTGCAGCTCCCCCGGGGGCCATTCCCGCTTTGGGTTCCATTGCTGTCGGTGGTTTGGGCCCGTACTTTCTCTCTTTTTTGACCACCCGGAAACCCCTTTTGGGGTGGGCCCCCCTTTTGGGGGTAGGGCCGGGGTTTCCCGACCCTCCCCGGGGGTCCCGAAGGGTTTGAGGGGCCCCCCTCGAAATTCTGTGGACCCGCATTATCATGGAAGGCCCCTTTTATGGTGGTAACGTGGTTTTTTAAAGGGTGCCCCCCAGTGGCCCCATACCTCCGTTTCAGCCGGAAGGTTTTTTTTTTGGGGTGCCTCACCCTTTAGCCAAAGGCCCCCCTGCGTTTGCCCTTTTGAGCACAGGGGGGGGGTTGTTTTTTTCCGGGGGTTCCCCACCCGGGGCCTTTGAGGGTTTTTACCGCGCCTCTTGAACCCCATGAAAGAAAACCCGTCATTTTGGACAAAATTTTGGGGTTTTTTCAGGGAGGACCCCAACAGTGCCACCTGTTGACCCCCCCCCGTCCGGGATAGGAACATGCCAGTTGGCCCCGGGATGCTTTTTTTCTCCCCAGGAAAGCCTGACTTTTTTCCCCAGCTAACCCCCATATCTGAGGGCCAAAATTCCCTACCCCGCCCCCCGGGGAAACCCCCCCCGATTTGGGGAAGGGTTTCCCCCCCCAAAATGAATTGGAACCCGGTTTTTGGTTTCCCGGGAGGGAAAAAAATTAATTTTATGGCCCAAAAAAATTTTCCCGGGCCAGAGAAAGGGAAAAATTGATAAAAAAGGGTAAATGCTTAAAAGAGAAAAAATTTATGTCGGGGAAAAATGCTGATAAAAAAGAATGGGGGGGTTTTTAAAAAGAAATTTTAAAAACCAAAAAAAAAAAGGAATGACAAGGAAGGGTATATAAAAAAATAAAGAACGCCCCAAGAGAGGGTATAAAAAACCCAAGGGAAAAAAAAGAACGGACAGGGGGAAGGAATTTTCTAGGGAAAAACCCCATCGACAAGAAAAACACTACGAAAGAAGGTTTACTGACAAAAAAAAGAATTTAAAAGGGAAAAAAAAAAAAACCATTGACGTTGACCAGACAAAAAACATTTACACGGGACCAAGTTTACCGCTGGCAAAAGTAAACTGCCCAAAAAAGAGTTCCTGAAAAATTAAAAAGGGAAAAATTGAAAAAACAAAAATTATTGACCCCACATTTTTTCCCGAAAAAAGAAAAATTGACGGGAAAAAAAAAGGTATTGACAAATGAATATTTAACCGAAAGAAAGTATTGCTTATATTAAATTATTGATTAACTTACTGACGAAAGGAATACTTACTGAAAACATTTTGGGGGTTTACTATTTGCCCCCCCAGGAGAATGCATACTGACAAGTGGAAAATGTGTTTTAAAAAAAAGTAACCTTTTACCCATCGAGGGGAAAGGGCTTTTTTTGGAAAAGGGAAAAGGAATCCCCAAAAACCCCGACGGGAAATTTGCAATGAAAAAAAGTAATACATTTTGGGGAACCAAAGGAAACATTTTTGAAAAAAGTGGGGAATACAAAAGACAAAAGATATGAATGTTTTTTACTGACAAGAAAAGGGAATTTTCTTTTGACCAACCCAGGAGTATGTTTTGGGAAAAAGGAAGGAAAAACGTACTGAAAAAAGGGCCCAAGAAAAATTTTCTGCCCAAAGAAAAGGGTTTGAATAATGACAATAAAGGGGAAATTTCCCATATTTAAACAAAGGGCGGGGAAACAGGGTTATTTGGAAAAAAAGGACGGGAAAACCCCGTATTTGAAAATTGAGGGGAAAATCCCATACTGCCCAAAGAGGGGAAATTAAAACCCCGACAAAGGAAAAAATTTATACTGAAAAAGGAGAAATCCCAATACTGACAAATACGGGGGACACATATTTGACAAAGAGAGGAAAAAATTTTACGACGAAGCCCAGGAATACTTACTGACAAAAAAGGAAAAAAAACCTATGACAAAGACAGGAAATTTCTTTCAACTGAAAAAGACAGGAACAAAATACGGGACAAAGAGAGTAATACTTACTGACAAAAGTGGGAATACATGCTGCCCAACCCCAAAAAAAGAATAAATTTCTAAAAAAGGAAGAAAAACATATTTGCCCAAAGAGGGGAATACATTGGAACAAGGAAAAGGAATGCATATTGACCCAAGGGAAAAAGGATTACTTTGCTGCCCCAAACCCCCAAGGAAAAACTTCACGGGGAAAAAGAGAGGAATCCTTTTTGCCCAAAGACAGAATACATAATTGAAAAGGGACGGGAAAATTACATGTGCCCAAAAGGGAAAAGGAATCCCACCCCTGACAAAGAGGGAAAAACTTTTACTGAAAAAAGACAGGAATGCTTACTGCCCAAAACCCAGGAATGCATACGGGAAAAGAAAAGGGAATGCACACTGACAAAGGGAGGGGGAAATGCATACTGACAAAAAGGAAAGGAAATTTGTTAAAAAATGAAAAAAAAACCAGGAATGCCCCCAACTAAACAAAGAAGGAGCTTGACCACCCAAAGGATGCTCGCGGGTTTTTCAGCTCCGCCGGCCGGGTGCCCAAAGGTAAATGGCGTTTGGAAATTTGGGGCCCCCGGCAACGCCCCCCTGTGCGGTTATTGGTGA
>JAMYXO010005141.1:0-16057 GCA_033310375.1 Conus canariensis | reverse complement strand
TAACCTCACTCGTTGCTGTTCCGTTGACAGATGAAGACATTGCAACTCCAGATATGGCCCAGCTTTCGCCATGAGGTTTTGCGTGCTCTCTGAAGAGAATCCCGGGTCACAGTCTTTCCCACTGTCAACAGGACTTTCCCTATGGTCAGTGAGTCTAAGTTCACCATCACTGGATAATTTTGAAGTGGCCATTCACATCAGGGCATTCTTTCAGAGTACTTATGCATTTAATACTTTTTGTCCTATATCAAAATAATTGTAAGAACCGAGTGTAAACAGTCAAAATTGTCAACGTAAGGGATATACAATTTCTTTAAATTAAAAAATACACTGACTTTTCTTTTTATACAATTTACTTTCATATACCATTTTACATATAAAAATATTGTTTCTCACATGTCAAAATATTGTTTATCAGTTGAGCTTACTTTATTCAGAAAATGTTTTTTTCCCTCTCAGACTCCCTGCTTAGCTAAAAAAAAAAAGAAGAAACCTTACACTGTCGAATTCTTGCAGGCTAAAACAATTTGAGAGCTCTGTTTGGCCAAATTTTCATTGCTAACGTGGCTGTAAGATTCCCACTAGCCTCTTCTGTTTCTAGCAAATGACGTTAGGCTGCTTCCACTTCTTCCTCATTCTATGGCCTAACCTGCAGCCAGGAAATTACCTCAACTGGACCATAGCAATTAATAGCAAAAGGGAGGACAGGTGGGTCTATAAGTTGGACAAGGTAAAGGTATTCACCCAAACAGGGAATATGAGAAATCTCCATTTTGGCATCATATATTGTATACCATGTCAAACTACTGCAAAATCTGAAGTACTAGGAGGAGGGTGAATCGCCCTAATGGTGTCCAGGATTAGAAGTAGGGGTGGATATGCCCGAGTTAGCCTCAGTGAAGGAGATCTCCTTGGACCCATTAGTTCTGGTAATGCGGATATCGTTGAGACAGAAATATTGAAAGAGACTCTCCAAATGCCAGACAGCTACCGCCAGTAAATGGCATAAAGGAACTGAGGGCTGGAAGACAGCCTAAGCTACAATTGTCTAACCTCATACACCTTTACGCTGAGGTCAGAGACACCTAACGGAGCCTGGGAGTACACCATCAAACAATGTTGATGTGCCACATGGAGGCGGTGCCCGTCGATTTGACATTTTTGTGGACATTTAAGGAGATCAGAAGGTGTCGCTGGGATGGGCGCCCAGGCAGAACCTGTCACAATGATAGCGCATGCAACTGAATGGGCAAACATTCATGTTCTCCCCTACACCCTTCTCCTCCCCAATTTCTCATCTTTCTTCCTGACCAAGGATCACAGAGAAATCCCTAATGTAGACGGAAGATAAGGGGGTGGCCTGATTTTTGGCGAGAATATCATGCAAGAAATACAGGGTAACTGACCTGTACTGGTAGAAGGTGACGCCCCTGAGATCGCCACTGTGACCAGGCTCCTTCTACAACACCGAGTCGAAGCAAGAGAGAGAGGAGGAAATGGTCTCATAAGAGATGTGAACAAAGGAAATGTAGCGGCTAGAAGGACAGATTCCGACAACACCCAGAATAAGTTAGAGATCCCATAAACGGGCCGGCTTTGAGGGTGGGCTTCCTTGACAGTAATTCTCCAAGAGACTTCTTGTAAGAGGAAGTCATCTTGGAGGAACCTCCCAGATGAAGGATGGTGGCACAAATGGCTGATTGGCAACCCCCTGATGAAGCTGGCAAGAACTTTAACTCTGCCAAGAGAGGAGTAAGGAAATTCCCCAACTAGATATTGGAAGCTATTGCCAGAAAAATAGAATTCTACCCATACCAAGCTATCCACTTGTGTCAGCAGCAGCTGTACAGGGATAATGTTCCTGAAAGACTTGATGCTATGATGCTGTCACTAGGGACTGTAGTTCTGTCACAGTCAACCCCCCCCCCCCTCCCCCCTCTCCAGTTTTCTACCACTTCTTTCCCTGAGCACCCTCCTGGCTGTGAGTTACGAGTGCCCTGACAGACAGCCCTGAAGGACTGGGTCTGAGTGGAATGAGTAGGGATTGTTGGTGGATGCACCAGGATGCGCACAGGAGCCACACATAGAAGTGCAGTAACTGGGGATAGAAAGGATGCTTAGGCGAGGCTTCCTCAACAAGACTCCAAATGGAGGAAGGTACAGAGGCGGAATGTGAGACATTGATACTCTTTTGATTCTGATGTTCTGGTTCTGTAATAACTCGGGGTGGAGGGAGGCGGTACGGTGCAGAATGTCTCTAAGGTTTGGGGTTATTGCCTCAGGTGAAAAAGAGTTCCAGTCATTGCCTTTCTTTAGAAAAAAAGCATAACTTTCTGTTGTTCATTTTGCAGGCGGGAAGGATGTAGCCAGCTTTCCTAGTGTGACTGTCTTGTTTGCCTTGGAGGTGAGTTTGGGACTGGCCTGTGTATTGTGTTGACGACAACCTCTTCACGGTGGATTTTGAGGAAGGTTGTCAGCATTGCAGATTTTCCATCTTTGAGACGAGACCAGTACAGCTTGGTGTACATATACTCAACACTTGATGTTTGACGATGGCGATTTGTAACCCAGTGAGTTGCATGGCACGTTGCACTTTTTCCATTTCACCAATGTCTTTGATGGCATGAGGGTCCCAAACATGTGAAGCACATTCCAAGTTGGGTCCTACCAGTATTTTATATGCTGTTGGTTTGATGAGAATGAAGTCCACTTTCAAATTTCATCAAAGTTGCTGGCGATATAAGCGCCCCATCTAAGGTCTTGACATATATGATGACACCGAACTCTTCGACTTCTTTGACAGCTGAGACTTTTTCGTACTGTGGGTAGTAAGTTTTTGATACTAGGTCCTTTTTTTTCCATAACATGGCACTTTTGTGAAAGGAAAGATATCTTCAATCTCAATTCCCAGTCTGCCATGTGGTCGAGATCTTGCTGGGGCGCCTTGTGATGATTTGGAGATTGGATGGCTCTGAGGCATAGCGTATCATCAGCAGAGGCGAGTTGTAAAGGACAGCTGTTCTAATATGTCATTGGTATTACACAGGAACAACCCAGGACCCAGTACTGAGCCCTGGAGTGCCCCAGACTCCATTAAAACAGCCCCCAATGCAGCACTATACACAACCACCGTCTGTTTCTCGTTCATCAAACCGTTGCTGATTCAGGTGTTGATGTGGCCGATGATACTGCGGTGTCAGAGCTTGTGTATCAGAAGAAAGCGACCGACTTTGTCAAATGCGTTAGAGATCCATCACCAAGACCTCCGTTTTTGCTTCCTTTTCTTCCTGTTGTGCGTTAGCTCATCAACTAGCCCTAACCACCAGATCTCGCATGATCGTCCCTTCCTGAAATCATGCTCCCCCCCCCCCCCCCCCTTTTTTTTTTTTTTTTTAATCACTGCTCACTATATGTTGACAGATTTTGCATTGGATGATAGTTAGGGAGAAAGGGTGGTAATTTCTGGCTGTAGCATTCTCTTATTTTGTAGTCTGGTGTGATACAGGCTGTTCTCCAATCCTGTGGGACATTACCAGTGTAGACTGAGGACTGCAAAAGGCTGTCAGCATCGGGATTGAAAGCTTTCATTCGTTAACTCCTTAAAGACTCAAGGCTCATCCCATCCAGGACAGGTACCTTGCTGGGGTCTTGTCATTTACGTACTTTCCTGAACCTGCCACCGAGATAGTGATTGCAAAACAGATGACTTGCAGAGGTTGTGCATGTAAAACTAAGGTAAGATATAAAAATGTAGACACACACACACACACACACACACACACACACACAACACACACACACACCACAGAGAGAGAGAGAGGGGGGGGGGGGGCTGGGGAAGAGATAGATAATTAAACACAGCTGAATATCAACAGATCAACGTTGTACCCACTTGTAAAGAACGGAAGGGGCTTAATGAAGCCACAAAATGAAGAAAAAGCAACAGCGCATCGTAGCTCACACAGAGTTAGGTGAGACAAGAAGTAAACCCGAGTGGTGTGAACAGCAAGAAGTTTGGTCGAAGAATGAGGAAGAAGCAGAAATGAGATTGTGCTGTCTACCACAGATGGAAGACGGAAGACCTGATGCGCTTCTCATTAGCCACAAAAATTTGGCCACACAGAGCGATCCAACCGCCATAAATTGCAAGAGTTTGATATGGCACAGTATGTGACACCAAACGTGTGTGTTATGACAAACTTTGTTCTTTTACCTCCGTCCACGAACAACATTTTCTTTGAAAACTGTTAATGACGTGTTTTATGCATGACGATGATTCCCTGGGTTTTCTATGCATTTCCTCCTTTCATAGGTCACGTACTGCAAAAGATCCGGAGAGACTAGGCTACAGGGATACTTATTGCGACACACTTGCCAACACAGACCTGGTACCTAATCATGCGTCGACTGTTGGACATACCCTCAGAGAAACTGACCTGAAGAAACAACCTTCTACAGCTTCCCGATCATCCAGTAAGGTCCACCTACTGATCAAGAAAAAAACTGAATACATCAGCGACTCAGCAAGATCCCAAATAACCACAGAGAGTCAGAAATAAGGGGGGAAGATGCAGATTTTTGACGAGTTGCCGAAGGCTATGATACTGTAGAGACATCCCATCTGTATGTTCCGAATTTCTTAGCGAAGCTGTATAAATCTGGCGCTAGCCACAATACCATCAGTCTTGCTTACAATGGTGTCTCTGCTTGCTTAAATAAAAAGGGACTGAATTCAGCGGGCAAAATCCTACAGTTTGCAGGGTTTTAGGAGTGGAAGCAAGTTGTCTTTACCAGCGGAGTCATAGGATGTCAGTACTGTATTATAGTGTACAGAATTGTCTACTGGAATACACAGACGGATAACAAACTCTTCCAGATCCGTCCAAACCTAAAAGAGTTCCTCTCATCCACCTCAGGTGGTTGAAAAGAAGAAACGGTTCTATGCCGGCTGCACACCGGCCATTCATATTTTACTCATTCGTACCTTTTAAAGAGTGAAGAAGCTCCGTGGTGCACTCCATGTCATGTACCACTCACCATGAAACATGTTCTTTTAGAGTGTTGGGATTTGCACGATGTGAGACACAAACATTTTACAGCAGATTCCATGAAAACCTTGTTCAGTGATGTTCCACCTGTTGCGATCTCTGAAGTCTTGAAAGAGATCAACATTTTTCATTGGATCTGAGATTTTATAGTGGAAAGATTTTTAACAAAATTTGGGTGTGTTTTTAGGAGATGCATTTTTAAAAAGAGTTATGTGAATGAATGACTGGTGAGATGACTATAACGTGGTGACAGCCCTGATATGGCCCTTTGCGGTTGGCTGGGCTATAAGCAACATTACCTTACCATTGCACTTGCTAGACTTGGAAGAAATCCGTCGCTAAAAGCGTTTGATTATCGGGACATGTATGCTGTAGTCATTACTCTCATGGGCAAAAAGGACAGATCTTGCACCATCTGTTGGCAGATAAGAAGAATTTCAAACTAATTTTAAACACCTCCGCCCTTTAACATGGACAAAACATTGCAAGACAAAATATGACGTGTTTCAATCTCTTAGGTGTTCTTCATGCACGATAAACAATAGTACTATAAAACAATACAATAGTACAATAAAAACAAAGAACGAGCAATCACTTCTGAGATTCGGCACAAGATGGGCGTTGATTCGAGAAGATAGGTGATTGCTCGTTCCTCATTGTAATTTGTTTGTTCATATCAAAGGTTACCTAGAAATACTTTAAAAATTTGTTTCAGTTTCCGCCTGCAGTCATCTCGCCTTCAAACTAGATGAGAAGAAGTTAAAAGACAACGCATGTATATATGCATCAATATATATAATGCTGTGTTAAAACTAACTGGAGTCCATACCCATGTGTCACCTCTTCAGCAGGAGAGTTTTGAAGAAGAAAAATTGTGTACTGTGTCATATCTGAAAAACAATTTATACTGACAACAAAAACTGTTCGTTTTATGTCTTAAGCATCATAAACATCGCCATTATATTAAACTGTGTAAGAAATGGCAACCATTAAACACACCCTAGCTCTAAGCTCACAGCACAAGAACAGCCAGCACATCAGCAGCATTCTCTAGGGATGTGTGCCTAGAGAAAATCGTGGAGGTGATGGGATGGTCAAATAAGGCCATAGGTATCAGATTTTACATAACATTCATAATGCGGAAATTTTTAGGTCATTGATACTTTCTTCCAGTTCCAGGCCACTTCTGAAAACCTGAAAAGATAAAATTCTGTTGGCAAACCCACCTCCACTATCCTCTACTGCACTAGAGCTTCTTTCTGTCAAACATTACTGTGTCTTTAATGATGTAGTTTTCAGATCACCTGCGCTGATCCCATCAAATCAATGATTTCACCCGAAAAAAAAAAAGGTTGCACCCTTGGACTCCTTTGCCGTAATCTGAGATGCTGTCCCACTGCCCGAAAAACGTACCACCTTACAGATCTTGGTTCGTCCTCTACTGGAGTATTGAGCAATCATCTTTACTCCTACCACAAAATAAGCAGAATGTCAGCAAGCGGATGTGCATTCAGTGGGCAGCGGTACACTTAATTGCCAAAGACTACAGGTCTATGGCCCCTGGCTTTGGAAAACATGACCTTCCCACACTCTAAGAGCGTGGTAAGCAACTGAGGCTGACCTCCTTTTACAAGGTGATTGAGTGCGATGGTGTCGGCAGTTTCTCCTGACCTAACACCCCGAGAGCCTGGATGGCATTCCAAATCTACAGCTGTGGTGAATTACATCAGTAAGCTGATTAACCCATGATATAGTTAGCCTACATCAGAAAGAAATAGACTGTTGCAACACAGTACCTAGGTGTAACAGATCCGAGTACAGTCTTTCTTCCCTTCGACTACGGCCTGGAACCACCTACACAGCGGTGCAGTTCACACACAAACTATAGGCCTACAGCTCAGTCCTGTAACCCGAGTAGGCCCCTCACATAGCCACTGTGGCCAGATGTTGAACACCAACGCCGCGCACCCCGCCATTGTTCACGAACCATGTTAGCAACAGACGCAATGTAAATGAACTGAAACAAATCGAATCACATTGTTATACGTTTCCTTGTCACTTTAGACCGATGACAATGTTTTCTGCCCCTAAGCTGACTTTGATTTTGACGGAAAGAAACGCCACAAACGGTCCTAGTCTACTGTAGGCTTCCTTTCAGTGGAGTGTCTATGTTTTAGGGTTCCAAAGCCCGAAACTTTCTCAGGATTACATAGTTACAACCGTACTCAGTTACTGAACGTCTTATTCTTACTCTCACCTATTTCTTAACAACTCCCTTCGACGTCTTTCATCAGTTGTTGATCTATCACAACATGACAGGCTTGCACACATCCAAACAATTCAAAACAATTATGGGAGCAAAAAATACCCAACTTGTTTACTGTTTATCGTTTACTGTTCCCTGCCTCTCATTTCATTTCCGATTTTGTTTTGATTACATTGAGGTTATTTGTATTTGTTTCTGTCCTTCTGTGTGTTTGTCTTTTGATCTCCCTTGCATCTTTGGGTGGATCCTCAAGCGTAGGCTCAAAGATTGTCTCCTACATTTTATACTATTTGCATAATGTCTTTAGTTTTTCAGCAACTTTTTTCCTTCCCACACTTTCGTTTGGTTTCATTTACTACTCTTCGCTGGCTGCTTTGGGGGTGCCATTGGATTCTTTTTTGCACCCTTGGTGGTGAGAACACCACAGTATTATGGACTGTGGTGTGTCTCTATTTGACGCCAGGAGTGCAGACACAACCAGCCGTGTCTCCCTGATGAGTCCGACCCAGCGGACGAAAGGCCTCGGAGCAGGCAGTACAAATATATCTGCCTTCAAGAGGGATTGCGATGGTTCCCTTATTCAGCTAGTGAAGAGTTTTCATATCTGTAATATATTTTCTTAATTTCATGTTCCCAGTTTCTCCATCTTCAAATTCCCCCCCCCCCCCCCCCCCCTCCTCCTCCCTAAGTCCAAATCTTTGCCAAGTCATTACTATGAAGATAATTCAGTTGTTGGCCTGCGCTTGTTTTTTCCCCCCACTATTAGATTGTTCGTCTATGTATTTGTCTGACTTTATTCAAGTTTAAAAGGCTGTGCCAGTCTTGAATAAAAGTTACTCTGTGTTAGGTTTTCTTATGGGAGCAAAAAATACCCAACTTGTTTATCGTTTACTGTTCCCTGCCTCATTTCATTTCCGATTTTGTTTTCATTACATAGAGGTTATTTGTATTTGTTTCTGTCCTTCTATGTGTTTGTCTTTTGATCTCCCTTGCATCTTTGGGTGAATCCTGAAGTGTAGGCTCAAAGATTGTTTCCTACATTTTATACTATTTGCATAATGTCTTTAGTTTTTCAGCAACTTTTTTCCTCCCCACACTTTCGTTTGGTTTCATTTACTACTCTTCGCTGGCTGCTTTGGGGGTGCCATTGGATTCTTTTTTGCACCCTTGGTGGTGAGAACACCACAGTATTATGGACTGTGGTGTGTCTGTATTTGACGCCAGGAGCGCAGACACAACCAGCCGTGTCTCCCTGATGAGTCCGACCCAGCGGACGAAAGGCCTCAGAGCAGGCAATACAAATATATGTGCCTTCAAGAGGGATTGAGATGGTTCCCTTATTCAGCTAGTGAAGAGTTTTCATATCTGTAATATATTTTCTTAATTTCATGTTCCCAGTTTCTCCATCTTCAAATTCCCCCGCCCCCCCCACCCCCTCCTCCTCCTTAAGTCCAAATCTTTGCCAAGTCATTACTATGAAGATAGTTCAGTTGTTGGCCTGCGCTTGTTTTTTCCCCCACTATTAGATTGTTCGTCTATGTATTTGTCTGACTTTATTCAAGTTTAAAAGGCTGTGCCAGTCTTGAATAAAAGTTACTTTGTGTTAGGTTTTCTTATGGGAGCAAAAAATACCCAACTTGTTTACAATTCATATATAGTTGAAGCACACTTCTGATCTTTCTACGCTGCATGAAGTTGACAAAGGACAAAGTAGGTGTATTTTTCGTTCCACTGAAACGGATACAAAGTTCTCTGGAAACGAGGCTAGTTTCGGTTTTGTACTTAAAATAGACTACAAGACATTTTCAACCTTTACGTCATGGTGAGGAGAGTGAAAGTCAAAGATTACTTAATTTATTGAATATATTGTCCTATAAGAATGACGAACAACTTAAGAGACATTGGCCTAACCCTCACAAACCTTTGCTAAGTTAATTCTGGGTTACTGGGAAACATGTTTTAAGGCTCCAAAGCCCGAAACTTTCACAGGATTACATAGAACTTTACTACCGTACTCGCTTACTGAACGTCTTATTCTTACTCTCACCTTTTTCTTAACGGCTCCCTTCGACGTCTTTTATCAGCTGTTGATCTATCACAAGAAGTCAGGCTTACACACATCCAAACAATTCACATAGTTGAAGCACACTTCTGGTCTTTCTACGCTGCATGGTCGACAACGGACAAAGTAGGTGCACTTCTTGTTCCGGTGAAACCTATACAAAGTTATCTGAAAACGAGGCTAGTTTCGGTTTTGTACTTTAAATAGACTGAAAGAAATTTTTAACTTTTACGTCATGGCGAGGAAGGTGAAAGTTATAGATTACTTAACATATTTAATATATTGTTGTTTAAGTATGACGAACAACCAAAGAGACATTGGCCTAGCCCTCACAAACCTTTGCTAAGGTTATTCTGGGTTACTGGGAAACAAGGACAATTCCGGTGTCGCAGTCGATACTGTCCCCCTTCCCACGCCCAGCCTGCTGTCGTCCGCCCCCAACAGATAGCAGGGGTAACCCACTGTTGACCCCCCTCCCCCTCCTTTTCTCCCTACATTACCCCTTTCCTGACAGTATTGACTCGCCCAGATTGTCCCCATGCCAGCTATAGTGCCCCTCCCCATCCCACACCTTCAGATTTAGCTGCCAGGTGTTGTCCACCCCCCTCTTCCCCATTTCCTCGCTGCCACCCTTTTTTCCTTTTTTTTTTTTTTTTTTTTTTTTTTTCAAAATTGGTAGCTCCTTCTCTCTTAGTTTGAATGCCTCGAGTCAGATATATGTGAACTTGAAATCAACATTTCACCGTTGACACTGGGAACGAACCAGAGTGAATTATGGCGAATTGATTACGAGTTTGGTAGCTGACAAATAAATCACAAAACTCTTGACCCTGATCAGCAGATCAACATCTATGCTTAGTCCATTATGGCGGGGGAATCAGGGGGAAAAATTTTTTTTTTTAAAATCAACGCAATTTGCTTTCATTAACTTAAGATTGTCGAGGGCTGTTTGAACCTTGCTTTAAACCCTCGATAGATTTAATTAAAGTTCGATTCAGCCGATTCTGGTGGTTCGACTATTATTTCACTGCAACCCTAGGCCAGGCTCTATGCGTGGGGTAAAACTCCTCGTTACTGTGGGGTAAAAAGTCCGTAGGGCGCTTTGCCCCAACTGTGTGAACCTTTTACCTCATGGTATGGGGCAAAGAGGCCGTTGACAAAGTTGTACTCGAACCATTATAACACAATAGTGAAGTTACATTTTGGACTGAAAACGGTATGTTTGAATCACACAACAGAAAGGAATTAAACCTTTTGGCCTTCTTTCGTTTTGGCAGAGTAATGACATAAGGTCAGTGGATGCCTTGTGCTTCTGACTAAAAAAACAAAAAACAAGGCAGGCTACATGCGAAACACAGTGCCTCATTCATGTATGTCTGCCATTTCATGTGCATGACAAATGATATTAGATCTGTAAGACCCCCCCCCCCCCCCCCCACACACACACACACACAGCGCGCACTGACTGAAACCATTTAGTCAGATTAACATATTGTTGTGTTGACAGACGGACAGGCAGATACACACACACACACATAAACGCGCGCGCTTTTGTGCGTGCACATACAGATATTGATCAAGATCTGGCAGCAAGAGCACCACCACACACGAGCATGCCCATGCATGCCGCACGTCACACACATACTTATCGTTGTGTTCATCTTGCTGTATTGTGAACGAGAGAGAGAGAGAGAGAGAGAGAGAGAGAGAGAGAGGGGGGGGGATAACACAGACCATACACACACGTAAATACAAACGAAAGGCCTGTGACCTAACGAACTCCAAGGTCAAATGCGCACTGTCAGGCTTGCTTGTCAGGTGTGAATGCGTTTTCTCAGATTTAAGAAGTCCACGTTTTGTCAGGTTTGACCTACTATTGTTTAAACAGAACTTAATTCACAAATTTAATGTCGCAGTACTAATAAGAAGTATTGTTGGTACAAGGCTTATAGCACGTACTCAGAGTTTGATTTTGCTTTGTTTTACAGTGCATAAAGATCGATTGGCACCCTCAGTAACACTGTTTCTATGGAAATTGACACACAAAATCAAAAGAACTTGTGCATACATTGGCCTCATGGGAGTCGAGTTGCTGTTGAAGCATAGAATCTACTATAAATTTCTGGCTGTTATGATGAAAAGGATATTTTTGTGAATTTGTGAATGTGATGGAGACAGAGCTATGGTGAATGTTCTGATACGAGTGACGTGAAAAGAGTGGCATGTGCGTAACCGACATGAAACTGTTTCTTTAAGGCCACCAGTGGCAGGTAATACAGGCCTAACCACTTCAAGGTTTGGATGGATTTGAAAGAATTTGTCACTGTTCCAGCCCTCTTACCAGGGGCCTTTGTTGTAAGTCTGAGCCTTGGGGTTTGAGGTGTGTGGCATGCTTCAGAATGCCAACGTGAAAAGGAGCACAAGCAAAAAATTGTTTCGTAACTTTTCGATTTCTGGGAGGTGAAAACTTACTATTCAAACAAACTCAATGCAAACACACTCGCAAAGATCACCGTAAGCACACACTTTATTTTCAGAACAAATTGGAATGACAGACAGAATAATTATCCTCTCCTCCACCGCGTATTTCTCACCACCCATCAGCTCCATTTTAGATTATTTCCATCCAACTTGATAAGGTGACAAATGAACAGAAACAGTTGGATTCAGTACTAGAGGGTGGAGGAGGGGGCAGGGGAAACAACTTCAGAAGAACTCCAATGGCCCACTGCTTCATTCGAGGCCGTCAACAAGACAGGCACAAACATTTGATCGCACCAAAGCTACCGCGAAGGATTCTTCCAAGCTTGCCAACCCTGCCGTCTGCTGCATGCTGGAGTTTAAACTCTGTATTTCAACCAACCAAGAGGCTAGTAATTCAAGCCTGAAACTCCCGCGGGAAATCTCCATCACTTGGTATGGTGCAACCCTACACTGCATCTCCCTTGTGGAGGACCCAAGAAGGAACAGTTAGAGTTCTCTCCCTTACTTCATCATATTTCCACATATCTTCTTCTTCTTCTTCCTAAAAGACTGGTTCACTCAAAAACGAGGTCACCAGCTATATATCACCAGCACCAGATATACATCCCTCCCCGCGTTTTAAGAACAAAATCAAACTATCTTCTTTTCTCTTTTAGATCCACGCATCTGTGGGGCTTGAAATTTCTGCCATTGCATAACAAACATGATTACTACCCCATCCTGCCAAAAGCCACTGAATGAAAACAAAAGCCAGCTTAATTCCTTTTCACATTGTTATTGCTTACCTTTGATTTTTAGTTTTGCTGAGAATTTGGCCTTTTCCGCCAGCACAATTACAAGAGGAGTGCAACAGGAATGGGGTATTCCACCAATGCTTTTAAGTTGTCATATGATAACGATTGCAGATCATTTTTTGGTCTGGAGAAATAAAGTTTTCAGAGCACACAGTTTTCTGGAAATACTTTTAACTTTTCTCGGAAATGAACAAGTTGGGTATTTTTTGCTCCCATAAGAAAACCTAACACAGAGTAACTTTTATTCAAGACTGGCACAGCCTTTTAAACTTGAATAAAGTCAGACAAATACATAGACGAACAATCTAATAGTGGGGGAAAAAACAAGCGCAGGCCTTTTAAACTTGAATAAAGTCAGACAAATCTTCAGTTCAGTTATGTATAAATTTAATGTGTGTCAAGTTTTTACATGGAGTTATAGTATGACTTTCATTCATTGTGCAGTAAGAGTGACGATAACAAGGACTTCCTTTCTTTGGAAAATTATACAATACGTTTCCTGGCTCTGCCATTTGAAAGTAGAGACAATAAAGTAAAAACAGATTTGCGCTAGAAATTGTCGCCTTCATGGAACAGTCCTGTGCATCTTTCATGGTTTGTGGAGTCATGCCAGTCTTGAATAAAAGTTACTCTGTGTTAGGTTTTCTTATGGGAGCAAAAAATACCCAACTTGTTTACTTTTAACTTTTCATTGAAAATAATCCAACATGTTTGAGATGCACAGGACTGTTCCATGAAGGCGACAATTTCTAGCGCAAATCTGTTTTTTACTTTATTGTCTCTACTTTCAAATGGCAGAGCCAGGAAACGTATTGTATAATTTTCCAAAGAAAGGAAGTCCTTGTTATCGTCACTCTTACTGCACAATGAATGAAAGTCATACTATAACTCCATGTAAAAACTTGACACACATTAAATTTATACATAACTGAACTGAAGATTATAAACTTACGAAATCAAACGACAGTCCTTAATAGTAGCCTACGTTTGGAGTCAAAATAACAGTTTTATCTCCAGTGTACCTGGTACCACTAAACAAACCAAAGTTGCTGACATGGCATGCCTAAACACAGTTATTTTCCATCAATAACTCACTGATTTTTCTTTTCTTTTCCTTTTTTCCCCAACTTCGCAGAGTCTGCAAGTATACACTAGTCTGAAAGGAAGACGTTGATGGATTAGCATAATACATTACTTCGTCTTTGTCACATAACAATTTCAGTCTGCAAAGATAAACAGCAGCAAGATATGAGCAGCATATGGATCCTTCATTTAACAAATTGCAGCCATGAAAAAGGCTGTTTTCTTTCCGTCTATGATTTTACAGCAGGTTTCTCTAAACTTAGGCTGACCTTTCAATTACAGAGAGTCTTCTCATCATCCAGTGCTGACGTTGGAGAAAAATTTTTTTTTTAAGTGCTTCTGGCTATCAGACTGGGGAAATACTTCTCTATGGAAGCAATAGAATGGAAACCACTTAATGACTCAAAAATCCTTCTTTACCACACTTTGCGAATCTACTATACTTGAAAATGAATTTGGTCAGCAATACATTATGATGATGCTAAGGCTACTCTTGGAAAGAGAGGTTATGTGTTGTACACAGGTGTCAAGTCTTTCATGGTTTGTGGAATCATTCCAAGTTCTTTCTGCTAGGACTAAAAATGTTTGTAATCCCATCCCTGTCACCTATCAAAGTAGAGAAAAATGGTGGTATCACATATGATGCAAAGAGAAACAAGCTCTGAATGAATCAAAGCAACACAAACAAAATATACAAAAAATTTGAACTTTGCTTTTCATTACGTTGCCTTTCTAAAATGAAGAAAAAAAAAAATCACCTGAACCGTTTACACATGCCCACACCTGCATCAATGTCTAATGCATCAATCCCAAATATGATGACCATTACCACAAGTATATTCCTTAGAGACAAAAGACGAAAAGTAAACACTCAACACACACATATCAAACTAAAAACATGTGGTTTCCTCACCGAGTCAAATTCTCAGACTCATGTACAAATATATATGTGGCAAACCAATATGTGCTTTAACCTAACGTGCTGGGTGAGTACTATTGTGGTCATACTCAGCAAGAGCCTCAGCTATTGGGTCAAACTCAATTTGTGCCCAAATAGCAGTCTCCTATCAGGTCACATAGAGTCAAGTCAATATGAGACCTACCGAATATTGGCTTAGTGTTGCTCAGGTCAGCAGGTCAACCAAGAGACCACTTTTTTGCACTTGGCTTATAGTTCTTGTTGTTTTGTTTTTCTCCTCCAAATAAAATGATCTAACTTGCTCCTCAGAGAGAGAGAGAGAGACAGAGAGAGAGAGAGGGGTGGGGCGAGGTGGGGAATAGGGCGGCAGAAGGAAGTGTTGGAACATGTATGCAGAATAACCTTGCTCTAATTGGGGGCGGGGGTGGGGGGTGGAGAGCAGTTCAAGATGGAGAAAATGAGAGAGAGAGAGAGAGAGAGAGAGAGAGAGAGAGAGAGAGAGAGAGAGAGACAGACAGACAGACAGACAGACAGAGAGAGAGAGACAGAGACAGAGACAGACAGAGAGAGAGAGAGGTGAAAATGAAACAGGTTAGATTCAATATGCATAAAAAGAAAGAAAGGGAGAGAAACAGAGTGAGAAAGAGAGGGAGAGAGAAGGGGGAGGGGGATAGGCAATGGAGGAGAGATATGGAGACAGACAGAGATCGGGGAAGGGGTGGGGGTGCACAGTCAGAAAGAATATGTCAGAAAGAGAATAAACACTTTATGTGAAATTATCTTTAACTGGTCAAGATGAGGAGAGGGGAGCAGAAAGAAAGTAAATATTCTTTAATGAAACTGATTTGATCCACAAAAGAGAGTGAAAAATAGACAGGGGGAAGGGGACGGAGGTGGCACGGGAGAGTAAAGTATATGAAATTCCTTTGCTATGGCTGAGGCTGGGGCATGGGAGGGGGAGGGGTGTGTGAGAGAAAGAAAATGAGTGAGACACACACACACTGAAATAAAGGGGGAGATGAAACATGTTACAGATTTTACACCCAGAGAGAGAGAGAGAGAGAGAGAGAGAGAGAGACAGAGAGAGAGAGAGAGAGACAGAGAGAGAGAGAGAGAGAGAGAGCGAGAGAGAGAGCAGGGGATGGAGAGGGGGAGAAGGGGGAGAGGTTACGATGATCGTCACATGTTTGGGTCAAAACATGTATTGGTTCATAACATATATAAATGAAATGGTAGAAACTGGGTACACAGACATCACACCACTGATAAAAAAAGGAGCAATAACATGTGTACATCTGCATGTGTGGGAGTTAAGTGTCCCTTTGTGTAAAATCACAACAATCCACATCAATTTGCTCAAAACATTTAAGTTCTCGCCTGTCCCACTGTGCAACTAGCAAA
>JAMYXO010005140.1:0-16057 GCA_033310375.1 Conus canariensis | reverse complement strand
TTATGAAAACCCGGTGGCAAATTTCTGCTTTTTGCCCCCCCCCCCACCCCCCCCCCCCCCTTTTTCTCCCTTTCTCTTCCTCTCTTCCCTTTTTCTCTCTATCTCCCCTTTTCCCTTTTTCCTCTCTGGTTGGAGAGAAAGGGGGACTCTGAAAGGATGGAAAAAAACAGAGTTGGTTTTCTCCAATACCGGGATACGGGGGCCCACTTTTGGGGTCGAAGGTTTTGTTGATGTAATATTTCAGAAAGGGGGCGAAAATAAAAAAGATCAAAAATTTCAGTTTCTTTTGCCAAATTTTGAACAACCAGAAAAAATCGGGACAAAAAAAAACTTTCGTGGGGGGTGTGGGGTTTTTGTGTGTGTGTTGTGTGGGGTTGGGGTTTGGTCTGTATGGTTTGTGGGGTGTGTGTGTTGTGTGTGGTGTGTTGTGTTTTTTGTGTGTGTTTGTTGTGTGTGTTTGTGTGTGTGTGGTGTTTTTGTTTTTTGGGGTGTTTTGGGCTGGCTTTAAAATTTTTAAAAGCAAAAAAGCGGCGGGCCCCGCGGGGTGGGGTATGTGTGTACTTCCGTGCGTGGTGTTTGTGTGTTGTGTGTGGGTGGGGTGGGGTTGTGGTTGGTTGTGTTGGTTTTGTTGTGGGGTGGTGGTTTTGTGTTTTTTACAGTAGGGGGGAAAAAAATTGTTTTAAATCTTTTTTTGATGCCTTGCCCCACACAACAAAACCCCAAACACCCCCACAACCCCCCCCCCACACCCACCCCACCCACACACCCCCCCCCAACACCCCCCCCGGCCGCCGGGGGAAAAGAGAGAGAGGAGTAGGAGAGAGTAGAGAGGGGGGCGGGGAAACCGCCTTTGAAATTTAAGAAAAATCCAATTTTAAAAAAAAACTGAACGGGGGGCCATTTTTTTTTTAGTGTGAAAAAAGGGAGAACATCAAAAAGCTGAAAATTTGGAACATTTCGGGTAAAAAAAAACCCCCCCTTTGGGAAAAAAAAAACATTTTTCAGGCAATGAATGAAAAAAGGGGAAAAGGGGGGGGGAGGGAGGGGGGAAAAAAAAAAAGGTGCAAAGGAAAAGGGGGGAAGGGAGGAAAAGAAAAAAGGCAAAAACAAAAAGCATTTGGAAAAAAAAAACGAACGGAAAAAAAAATTTCTTTTAGAAAAAATGAGAAAAAAGGGGAGGGCGAAAAACAAGGGGGGGGGGTAATTTTGGTTTTTTTTTTTTTAAAAATTTTAAAACCAAAATAGGGCAAAAAAAATTGTCAAAAAGGGACTCGTTCAGGCCTTTGCTTCTGGGTTCTTTGGTTACCATTTAAAAAAAGGGGGGACGATTAAATATGAAAAATGAAAAAAAACAGTAAGAAAAATTATAAAAAAACTAAATCATTCATCAGATCGCTTTCAATTTTCATGATCTTTTCGGGGTCGTCAAATCGTCGTTTTTCGTCTTTTCATTGTTTAATAATAAAATCATAAGGGGTTAATTTTTTTGGCCCGTTTTTAATCAATTTTTTCATAATCAAAATGATAATAATTTTAATTTTTAATGAAAATAAAACGTTTAAACAATAATAAAATTTTAAAATAGAAAAATTATGAAAAATGTTTTTTTTCTTCATCAGGCCCCTTTCCCCTTTCATCATTACCCCATCAATTTTTTTTCTTCTTTTCATCCCAAGGCAAAAAAAAATAAGTTTGGGAAAAATGGGGACGTACCCAATACAAAAAATTTACAAAATTAAGGTGGTTGGTGGAAAAGGTGGTGGGGGTTTATTTTGGTAGGGGGCAATTTTTTTTTAGTTTAATTTAAAAGGGTTTTCTTTATCATTTCACCCTTTTCATAAAATCCTTTCTTTTCATTTTTTCTTTCTTTCAAAAAAAAAAACAACAAAAAAAAAGGTAATGGTGATGGGGGGTTTATGGGGTGTTTTAATTTACCCAAGCAGGCGGGGAAAAAGCAGTATTGGGTAATTATTTTAGTGGGGCCCCCCTTAGCAGTTAAAAAATAGTTAAAAATTTTTTGTAGAAAAATTAAAGTGTAAAGAATAATAGTTTTCGGGGTGATAATTAAAATTGAAAAAAAAAAAACAACAAAGTTGAAAAGGGGTAGTAGAAAGTATTTAGTTTGGCAGAAGTAGTGTATAATAGTGGTTTTCATAAATTGTTAAAAATAAATAATTTGAGGGGATAATGGTGAAAAAAGGAAAGAAGAAGAGAAAAAAAAAAAGGGGGAAGGGGGTTATATAATTAATATTAAAAGGGTCGTGGGGGGAGAAGATAAAAAGGGTTTATAGTGTACTACTACTAGTAGTAGGTTGGGGAAAAAGTATATTTGATAATTCAAATTCAATATTTCTTTTTTCATTTTCATCTTTAAAATTGAAAATAATGAATTATAAAAAGGGAGGATGTGGGGGGGAAGATGGTTATGGAAAGTTTTAAAAAGATTAAAAAAGAAAAAAAAAAAAAATAGAAAATGATGACGCCCCGCAAAAAAAAAAACAAAAAAAAACAAAGTAAGGGGTATAGTAGTGTAGTAGTAGTGGGGTTTGTAGCAGTATTTTTGGTTAACTAGTAGTAATTGTAACTTTTTTCCCCCCTTGTGGGGTTCGGGGGGTGGATAAGGGGGGAAAAACGTTCTAAAAAACACAAAAAAAAACCCCAAAAAAAACCCCCAAAAAAAAAAAAAAAAACCTCTGTCCCCTCTAAGAAAAACTTTTGAAAAAAAACTTTTTAAATTCAAGCCCCAGAAAAAATCTTAAATAAATTTACAAAAACCCCCCAGGGAAGGGGGGGGACAAACGATTTCACGGGGACGGAAAAACACAACTATTTTCCCGACCTTCCTTAGGTCTTCATCGGTTTGGGGACATTAACGAAAAAAAACAATGAAAAAAATTTCATTTAGCTTTGTTTTCGCTTCGTTTTCCTTGGAAAAGGGTTTCAGCGAAAGGGAAAAAAAAAGGGGGGTTGAATTTTTAGTCGGGGGTTGTTTTACAGGAACAACTTTTTACGTTATTTTTTTTTTTGCTGGAATGATGGGAAAAGGCGTGTTTTTTTTATGCCCCATTTGCAAAAAGCTTTTTTTGGCGGGACACTTTTGGGGTGTTTTTTTTTTATTAACCGTAAACACATTTTAATAAATAGGCCCTTCGTTGGTGTATCTTTGTTTTTTAGGTCAGGAATTTTCAAGTGTATTGTTTTACGTTTTCTTTCGTGTGGGTTTTTTCCCCCCCAAGCATTTTTACCTGAAAACCGGAAGATCGATAAAAGTTTTTTTTTCCCTTTAAAACGGTTGTCCAGGGGGGAAAAAAAACCAGGGGGGGTGAAGGGGCGGGGGGGACCTTCGATATATTTTGATTGGTAGGGGGGGACTAGGGGAAAAACCTATATCTGTTCTAGTTTCTGCGGGGTGTTGCTTTGCGTAATTTTTGAAATTTTTTTGCCTTTTTTTTTTTTGTTTTCTGGAGGTTTTCCGGGCTTTCTTTTTTCTTTTTGGGTTTTTTAATTTTCTTCCCCTTGAAGTTTCTTTTACGGCTTGTTGAAGGGGGAAGGGGGTCTGTTTGGCCACTGATGTATATTTTTTTTTTGCTTTGCGTGCGGGGCGTTTTTTTTTTTTTTTTTTGTGGGTGTGTGGTGTGTGTGGGTGTGTGTGTGGTTTTTTGATTTTTTTTTTGGGGTGGTGGGTGGGTTGGGGTGTGTGGTGGGGGGGTTTTGTGGGTGTTGGGTGTGTGTTTTGTTGTGTGTGGTTTTGGGTGTTGGGGTGTTTTTTTCGGGGCCCCCGGGAGCTCAAAAATTGTAACCGGGGTACCCCTTTAAAAGACTTAAAAAGAGCGAAAAAAGGGTTTTCATCTAAATCTATCTCCCGGTACAATTTCCCTCTTCGTCGGCGGTTTTTTCCTTCCTTTCCTTTTTTTTAACATGACGCATCCACCCGCTTCCCTTTTCCTTTTTTGCATCCCCTCTGCTTCCCTTTTCCTTTTTACTGCATCCAACCTTTTTGTTTTTCCCTTTTCCTCTATTTGCTTTCCACCTCTGCTTCCCTTTTTCCTTTTACTGCACCCCCACCTCTGCTTCCCCCCTTTTTTTTTTCCTGTTTCCCCCTCCCCGCGAATCCTTTTTCCCTCATTGGGAAGGAATCTTTCAAAAATCTCAAAAAAAATTTAATTGATCGGTCTTCCTCTCTCTCCCCCCTTTCTTTTCTTCCCTTCTTCCCTCTCCCCCCTTTCCTTTTTTTCTCTCCCCTTTTCCCCTCTTTCTCCCTTTCTCTTTCAGGGGGGCCCCCGGGTTTTGGGGGGCCTACAAAAATTTAAAATGCCCCCGGTTTTTTTTTCTAAAACTCTCCTTTATTTTGTTTTTTCTCCTAGTTGTATGCAGTTTTTTGGTTTTTGGGGGGAAAAAGGGCTGGGGGCCTGTTTGAGGGGGGAGTAACGCCGTCTCATTGCTGACTTTTCTGGGAAAAGTTCGGCATATTTTGCTTTTTTAAAATTTTGGCGGGTTTTTTGTTGGGAAAAAAAAACGGAGGAAAATAAAAAGGGGCCGCCATTTGGGAAATTTTGGGGTTTTGGTGATGAGATCGCAAGGACGTTGACATTTGGGGATTTTTTTACTGTCCCATTTTTGCTACGGATTTTGCTCCAACGCTGGGGGGGGACGTTGAAAAACGGAAATCCGGGATTTTTTTTCCTCGAAAAAGGGCTTGACAAAAAAGGGGCCACCCTGTCTGGGAAATTTCCGGGAATCCCCCGCGGGGGGACATGGGGGGGGGGGAAACCGGGGGTTTCGGGTTTTCCTGGCTGGCCCCCTAGCGTCCCGTCCATCCCCTCTGAAAGGGATTTTTGTCCCCCCTTTTGAACCAATTTTAACCTGAAAAATTTAAAATTTCTACTGGGGGGGGGGACATAAAGGGGGGGAAAAAACATGTGTGCGAATTCCCAAGATAAAAAATGACTGGTTTTTGGGGAAAAAAAAAAAATTCTGCCTTAAGGCAGGATAATGCAGGTTAAAAAAAGGGAAAAAAAAAAAACCCCACTAAAAACCTGCGGGGGACAGGAAGGGTTTTAAGGACCCCGGGAAAAAAGGGGGGGTCGAAGGGGGAAAAAAAACATCAAAAAATTTCCCCCGGTATCCCCTCTTTTACAGACAAATGGCCCCGGAAACCCCAAATGGGGAAGCGTTGGTCCCCCAAATATGTTTTTAGGGGAAAAAAACGGGAAAAACCTTTGGGGCCCCAAAAACCCCTTTTGTGGGGGTTTCATTGCCTAAAAATTTTCAAAAATGAACTCGCCAATAGAAACCCACGATGCACAACCCCCACACATTCTTTAAAAAAAAAAAGAACAATAATTTTGCGTGGGGAAACAAAAACAAAAAAAGGAAAAATTAAAAGAAATCTTTTTGGCAAAAACATTTTTTTTCTTTTCGATTTTGGGTTTTTGGGAAAAGGCAGTGAAAATGTGAGGGGGAAATTTTAAATGGGGATTGGGCGGCCCGTCAGGGGGAAATTGTCCTGTTATCAGAGGGGGGGGAGGAAAACCAGGGGGGGGGACACCCCCACCCACAAGAGGGGGGGACTGTTCCAAAAATTTTCGTGGGGTCCCACTTGAACTGGGGCCCAAAAAAACGTGCGGGGGGACGAAAAAAGCAACAGGCGAGGGAAAAATTTCCCCTTTTCAGGTTTTTTTCACTGCCAAGGGGTTTTGGGGAGGGAAAAAAAACGTGTTTAGCCCCCCCCCCAAACCCCCCCCACCAGTCACCCCAGCGTGTTTAAAATGTGGATTCTTTTTTTTTGGGACCGTAATGTTTTGGGGAGATGGCTCTTTCGTTTTCCACATAGGTTTGTAAACGTTTTTGGGGACGTGGGACAACTTGAAAAGCTCAAAGCTTGAAAAAAGTTTTTTAAAAAAGGAAAAGAAATTTTTTGGGGGGAAAAAACTGTGTGGTCGTTGGGATGGGTTTGGGGGTGGGGGGGGGTAGCTTTTTTGGGAACGAAAAAAAAAAAAAAAAAACAAATTTTAATGTGGCAGTGGGGGGATGAAAAAAAAAAAAAAATGTTGTGATTTTTTGTGTTTTTTTGGAATTTGGGGGATTATCAAGGGGGTGAGACCTGAAAATAGAAAAAGGGGTTTTAGTAGTTAGCGATGGCGAATGAAACTTCCAGGTGGGCGGGGGGGGACTGTTTTGTAAGCCAATGTTTTTAAAAAAACCCGAAAATAGGGGGGACCTGAAAATCATGTCTTTTCTACCCCAAAAATCAAATTCAAAGACTGGGGGAGGGCCCCCAAAAAACTAAAATTGTTTTCAGGGACTACGATGGGGGAAACAAGCTTTTTTGGGGGTGGATTTTTGATAGTTGTTTAAAAAAAAAAAAAGGTAAACGACTGACTGCATGGATTGGCCCCCAAACCCAAACAACCCTCTTTTTCACATCGAGGGTAAAAACCCAATCATGACGTTAAAAAAAGGGTTTCGTCGTGTGAAAGATGGACAGAAATTTTTTCGTTCGGGAAAAAAGGGGGCTTTTAAAAGGCCATGTTAGCCCGGGGAATCATGTGGCATAAACGGTATAAAAACAAAGTTGTAAATTTTGGTGTTTCTTTTTCTTCTTTGGGGAATTTTTAATTATGTGGGGATTATCAAAAAAAAAATAAAAAATAAAAAAAAAAATTAAAAAAAAAACTGGATGATAGACATTTTATCCAGTTGATTTCTTCCTTTGACTTTGTTTGTTTTGGTGGAAACGTTTGCAGAGTCGTGTCAGTCAAACCTTTTCAAGACTATGAATTATTTGTAAAAATCTCTTGTAAAACTTACAAGACGGGAGGGGACGGGCCGCGGGAGGATTTAGTTTGTATAGTACGTAAAAGTCTTGTTCCATATTGTGCACCAGGTGGATTGTGACAGTCTGCATACAATGCTATTTAGATTTGATAAAGAATTATTTTTGGTCTGACAAGCCTGTCTTACTTGTGTGTACATATGTACCTCCAGAAAATGCACCTTTTCTACACACTGAATGGCTTTGATAATGGTATTGAAAATGTTGGAAGAAATGTATTGTACAAACAAGTTGTTGTCCTTCGATGATGCTGAGCTACTCTTTTGTTGTGATATGAATGCAAAGAAACTTTGAATATTTCTCCCAGGTATTGTACTTGATCATGATCTTTATACTAATTTCAAGAACGGCAGGACGAGCAAAATAACGATAGATGTTTCTCCAAGATAAGATATTAAAATGTATATAGGGGAAAAAAACGTCTTAGCATGTGCACTGTGCTAGGATTTGGGACCAATTATGGAAATGGTGTATGCATTGGCGATCTCGAAGAATCGTTGCAACATACATTTCGGGGGAGTGTGGGGAAAAAGTGTGAATGATTATTTTCTAGTGTCTACAGATTTTCTTACACTAATGTGTGAAAAGATGGCTCTTAATGTGATGGGGAAAGGATAGATTCTGATCATTTACCCCTTGGTATTGTGCATTGGAAAATATGGCCAAAAATGAAAACAGTCACAAACCTAGTTTTTGCCCCTAATGTAAACGATTAATCAGTTTTTTATTACTAAATATTGCTGGGACATCAAGACAACAGTCAAACAATTTTCTTATGCATGAATTCATCAAAAAATGTTTCTAGAAAAAAAAGGGAAATGCGCCGCTGAAAATCTTATTTCTTTGGATGTTAACGAAGCTCTGAAACTTGTTTTAATGGCAAACTATCAAAGACCAAGCTGAAAAACTATGAGGAAAAGGTAATGCCTACAAATAAAATGAAATTTATTACCAGAATTGGTTTGAATCTAGGAATGCAGGGTTAGCAAAAACGTGTTAAACTACGTAGTAGATTATTCAGAATTGTTCTGGAAAAACAATGGACAAAAAGATGATAGAATATTGTTCTGTACAGCGGAGAAGTGGAATATAAACAATTTAAATGAAAGGGAAGCAGAAATAGGCATAATGATCTCCTATTAAAAAACGATCTTTCTGTCCTGTCGGGTTAATAACTCAGGCAGTTATTTTTGGAAAAACTATACCTATAAGATTACCAAAAAGAAAACTACAACCTGCAAATTAATATTTCCGTTGGCAGGACTGTTTCTTATGTTTTTAAAAAATTCTTTTGGATGGTCCTTTTATGAAGAGTCCACTGAGACTGACAATTGCATAAATGATGAAGAAAACTACTTTTTGACAGACCCGTATCCAGAGGGGGAAAAAATATTGACATCTATTAAGAAATTAAAGAATGGAGAAAACTTGCCCGGCCCTGGACGGGCCTCATCGGGTAGTTTTTGTTGTTGTTGTTGGTTGTTTTTTATTAAGAATTCTTTTCGGTGCGGGACTGGTTTTAAGAGTTTTTAATTAAATTGTGCAATTATCTTTTTGACACCGGCATTTATCCAGAAGATTGGGGGAAAGAATCAATGATTTTTACCTTTGTTTAAGAAGGGGGAGGATAACCGATGTAAAATAGTTTATAGAGGTAGTTTCTTTGTGTAATGTATGTAGTAAAACTCTATAGTTTCTGTTATTGATAATAGATTACATGAATGGATATCTCAAAGAATAACATAACAGGAGAACATCAAGCAGGATTAAAAAAAAGGTTATATAACCGATGTAAATAGTTATAGAAGGTAGTTCTTTGTGTAATGTATGTAGTAAACTCTATTAGTTTCTGTTATTGGATAATAGATTTACATTGAAATGGATATCTCAGAATAACATAACAGGAGAACATTCAAGCAGGATTTAAAAAAAAGGTTATTCAACTATTGATCACATGTTTAGTCTATTAGCTGCAATTCAAAAACAATTTGTAAATAACAAGAAGCTTTATGTGGCTTTTGGGGGATTTAAAGAAAGCTTTCGGTTTTCAGTTTTCACGGAAACTGCTTGGTGGCCTATTATTTTTTGTTTAAAAAAAATGGTAATTACAGGTAAATGGTATCATTGTGTGAAAGGTATGTATAAAGGAGGTGAAAGCAAGAATTAGAGCGGGAGCGAAAATTATCAGATTTTGTCAAGTGTACGAGGAGGGGTAAATAAGCAAGGGGATGTTTGTAAGTTCCTGTTTTTATTTTCTCTGTTTCATAAATGGAAATTGGGCTTTGGATATTATTCAAAATAACAGCCATGGTGTGGACCTTTTGATCTAATTGGGAATCTGTTCGTCTTACTTTTTTGCTGATGACATTATTTTTTATTGTCTACGACTGTAGTTTGGTCTTCAAAGAACAACTGAACACTTTGTATTCAGCTGCTACTAAATTAGAATTCCAAAGTTAAATATGAATAAGACCCAATGTCATTGGTGTTTGGTAAAGGTGGATATTTTAGCACGTAATGAAAGAATATGGATCTGTGGAGGGTGAATTACATGGTTGTAGTCAATGCATACAAGTATCTTGGGTTTTTTACTTTTACTACCAAATAAAGTTTTCACTTTTTCGATGTCAAGATCTAGCCAAATAAGAGCAAGAGAGCAGTCACAGTTTTTTATACTTCATGTTTTATTACAAAACTGAATAGTGGCGGCATTTTTCCGTTTTTTTCAAAATTATTTTGACTCTCACGTGGCAGGCCAAATTTTTACAGTATGGAGCAGAAATATGGGCTTTCGAGAAAAGGTGTTGTTAATAGAGAATAATTTATTTGTATGCTATGGAAAAGGCTGTTGAATGTAGACAATCGAACACCAAAATAATTTAGTTTATGGTGAATTTGGAAGGTCCCCCGTTTTATTTTTAATTTTTTTTTTTTAAAATTGTTTTTTAAAAGTATTGGTTTTAAAAAATAACAGAATGGGGGGAAACCAAGATACCATTTAAAGGTTTTAAAGGGCTTTTTCAAAAATTTGGGTTGTGAGGGTTTTAAAAAAGACATGGGGTAACCTTTTTTTTCGTCCAGTGCTTAAATTCCCCCCAAGGCTTTGGATTGTGTGGGTCAACCAGGGCGTTTTAAAAAAAGTATTCGGGATTTTTAAAATGTTTTAAAAAAAGGGGAAGGGATTGATTGGGGAGGGGGAAAAGGGGACCGGCATGGACCAAAATCAACCCTCAGTGAAGATTTCCCCAACAATATGATTTTTTAAAACAACGAAAGATTGACCCTACATTAAAATAAATAGGGGGACGAAATTATTAAGGAGTGCATGTTTTAAGTTTTGGTTTTATTTTCCTGCATGGCCTCCCCCATCGGTTTAGAGATGTGTTTTGAATAAAAAAAGGGGGACGGGGACATGTCGTTATGTTTTACCGGGGGCAAGGAAGTGAAAGTATTTTTATTTTTGCTTTTTTTTTCTCAATGACCTTTCGAGTAAAATTTTTTTACGTCAAAGTTTTGTTTGATCCTTGTTGTTTTAGATTTCAAGGGGGGGGCCCTATTACAACAAGGAATAAAGGGCGTGTCCTTTTTTTGATCTTGTTTTGGGGTACGCTTTTACGAAAGCCAAAAAGGGGACAGGGGGGGGGGGGGGAAAGGGGGGGGGGGGGATGTTTTTCATAATAGTTTTTGCATAGTACATATGTGTAAAACCCGTTTTTTTTTATAACTTTTTTGTGAAAATTCCTTCTTTTTTTCGTATGCTAGGGTTTTTTAAACCCCCCTTCAGTATAGGGCATGGCCTTAAATTTTCGTATAAAAATTATTCGTTTTTTCGTATTATATTTTTTTTCTCTCCTTCTCCCCTCTTTTCCTTCTTCTCCCCCTCCCCCACCCCCCCAACCCCCACCCCCCCAACACAAAAACCCCACCCACCCCACACAAACCCACCCCCAAAAAACCCCCCCCACACACGGTGCAAAGGGGGGGCGTAAAATTTGATACATTTTTTACGAAAAAAAAAAAAAGGGGGAATCTTGGGGAAAAGATTTGTCCTTTCAACATAAGAAAAAAACAGACAACACATATGCACAAAGAAAAACGCTCCCCAAGTATCTGTTATTGGGGGGGATTTTTATGGGCTGAAAGGGGGACGCTTTGGTATTTCATTTTTTTTCGTCCCCTTCATTTTTTAGGGACCGGGGAAAAAAAAAAATAAAATCCCAAATGGGCGTTGTTTTTTATGTATTCAACCTTTTATTCTCCCTACTTAGGGTGTTCCTATCGGCAGAATGAACTAATAAACGTCGAAAACACTCATGCTTCTAGGGACGTTTTATGTTCATTTGAGTTACTTGGCAGCACAGTTACCTGACTTTTTCCTCTTCCTTTTCACTCCCCCCGCAGTCAATCTACAATGAATCTAATTGTTTGGTGTACTTCAAAAAGAACGAAAGAAATAAGCCACCATCGTGCTGTTGATGGAGGCATTCTTCCGGTTCAAGCAGATTTTAGGAGATCGTGGGTTTTCGATCCCATTAGAAGCATTGAATTTGTAATATTTTCAACTTATGCTGGTTTTTCTTATCCATTGCTACTGGCTAAAAAAACGAGGAGGGATTGGGAACCAAACATGGGAGGTTTTCTATCCAATTGCTAACTGGCTAAAAACGAGGGATTAGAACAACCACACATGTGGAGCTTTCATCCACGCAATGAATTTCCTATGAGAGCATTTACTAATGTTGAGCAAAAAACCAAACCCGCCAGGTGCGTGTAATTCAAAGGCACGGCTGACGTCAGGATTATATTGTGAAAAGAAAGCACAGAGTACAGACTTTTTCTGTAGTGTCGGATTCAGAATTAATCTCCACAACATGAATGCATTGTCATTGTCTTTATTGATCATCATTGGAAAAAAAAAATATCAGCCATGTAGCCCCTTTATGGCTTGCCTCTCATGGTGACACCTTACTTTCCGATGTTCGTTCTTCACGTTTTTATTACATCGTGAGGGAACCATGGTTCCAAAGTTTATCGGTTTGGATGTGGTCTTGGGAACTAGTGTTAGGTGGGATGAGGGCCGCACCCTCCTGGAGGAGAGGGGTCTGTTACACGACAGAATGTTCGCAATCCCGTGATTTTGTCATAAAAACGTCAAGACCACCGCAAGTTCTTGAGGGGGATTCCGCCATGTTTTTTTGTCATAATTGCGAAAAAAACTGGTGTCCCCATGTATGAGGGCTGGTTGTTCCCCATGTATGAGGGGGGGTGGTTGTCCCCATGTTATGAAGGGCTGGTGGTCCCCCATGTTAATATCCCCATTGTGGGGAGAGTGGGCAGCAAGGAAAATAAAGGGGGGGGAGAGAGGGGAGGGGGTAGGGACGCAGCCATGATTTCTTTGAAGTTTTGTGTATTACTCCGGCTTTATTATACCTCCTGTGCCCATGCTTTTCGTGTGCCCCCCGTGTCTATGTTCGCATGTGGTCTATCTTCTCCAGGTTCTTTGTTTTTTCCCCCGCCTATGTGTTCTTCAATATTGTGTCCCCCCCCCGTTCCCTCTCTGTTCCTCCTTCTCTCCCAACTATTCTGAGTCTGTTTTTCCCCCCATTCTGTTATCCCTTTGCTTCCTTTGGGCCTGGGCTGTCGGGTTCTGTGTTTTTTGCTGGGGGGAAAACGTGCCGGCGGGGGGAATCGCGGGGCCCGCACCAGTGGTGGGGTGTGGTTGTGTGTGTGGGTTGGGGGGCCCCGCGCGCACCGCGCGCGCGTGGGCGTTTGTGCGTGCGAAGGGGCGGGGGGTTGTTGTGTGTGGGTTTTGGGTTTGGGGGTGTGTGTGTGTTTGTTTGTTGGGCGTGGCGTGGGCCGTGCGTGCGTGTGTGTTGTGTTTTGGGTTTTTTGTGTGTGGGGCGCGCGGGCCGGGGGGCGGCGCGGGGCGTGCGCGTGCAAATTAAGCTCTTTTTCTTCCCCCCAGTATGGGGGATTCTTCAATGATACATACTTTTGGGGCCCAATATAAAAATTTGCAAAATTGCTTTCTTCATTTCAGTTTTTTTTTCAGGTTTTTTTTCCTAAGATTTTCTGCTTTCTTTTTGTTGCCAACAGAATGTATTGTTTTTTAACAGGTTTTTTTTACAGAAATTGAGTAAACGGTTTCTTTCTTTTCCTTGGTTTGTCATTTTGAATGTTAGTCACGTTTTTTGTTTTTGTTTGTTTTTTTTTGTTACTATGTTTTTTTTGTTTTAAAAGAAAATTTTTTGGACATACATGATTAGATTCCTTTTTTTTCAAAAAAAAAGTGGTCTCCGGGGGGGGGACGCTGTTTACAGCTTTTTCCGAAGTTTACCGGGGTTTCTTTGTGAAATATCATTTGGATTAGTTTTCCGAAAAAAAAAGTTTTTGTCCTTGTGGTTTTAGATATATTGAAAAAAAAAAAAACTCAATATTTTTATTTTTTTTTTCACTTTCAAAAAAAAAAACCTGTTCACCCTTTTTCAATTTCTGTGTAATTTTTTTATTTAAAGGGCATGTTCTTTTAAAAGGGGCGATTTTTACAAAAAAAGGGGGCCTTGTTTTTGGTTTTTTTTCGATTAATTTTTTTTTTTTTTTTTGGTTGGGGTTTTTTTCTGCTTTTAGTTTTTAAAAGACAACGCCATTCTCTCTTAAAGGGGGACCAAGCTTCCAATCGTTTTTAGGTCCACGCCTCTTTTTTACACAATTGTTTGTCCACCTGTATAGAGCCGCCCTAAAAAGGGAAAAGCTGTCTGCCCGGGTTGTTTTTTTCCCAAAAAGCATTTTTTTTGTTTTCATGGGTAAAACCAAAATTTTTTGCTTATTTCAAAAAATTACTTTTCAACCTGTTTTTACTTTTTTGGGGTTTGTTGCGTGGATCGATAAAAGGGGTTTAAAGGGGAAAAAAAAGGTTATTATAGATTAATTTTTTTTGGGGGTTTTTTTTTCTTTGAAGGTGTTTTTACGTTCGCCGAACAAACACTACAGACAGAGGAAAAAACGGAAAGGTCTAAGCGAATTTGGGGAGCCGGGGGGGAATAAAAACCCCTGGTGGAACTAAAAAAAAAATGGGAGGAAAACAGCTAAACATAAAAAATTTTGGGAACATGGATGGGGGGGGGCCCCATAAAAAAACCCACGGGGGGCAAAAAAACAAGAAGCCGGGGGGAAAAACATAGACACAGGGAAACAGCACGCTTTTTCATTTTGTATGTTTTTTCCCTTTTAAAAAAAAAGTCATTCTTTTCTTTTCATTTTGCTTGTTTGAGAGAGAGAGAGAGGAGAGAAGAGAGGTGGAGGGAGGAGAGAGAGAGAGAGAGGAGAGAGGAGAGAGAGAGAGAGAGAGAGAAGGAAAATCTGATGATATGGCTGCCTTTTTCAAAAGGTTTCTTTTTGGGGGGTTGTAAAACGAGACGGAGTTTTAGATCAGTTCAAGGCTAGTGTTTAAGAGGACGCTTGGTTATCTGAGATTACCTTTTGTATCATAACTCCTGTTGGGAACTAGAAGAATTTTTTATCCCTACTGAAACAACCTGGTTTTATGTTTTCCTTTTATATCAAGAGAAATAGAAGCTAAAGAGATAGATAAAAAAAAATTAAAAGTGAAATGGAGGGGAGAAGAGAGAGAGAGAGAGGGAGGGGGGGGGAGAGAGAGAGAGAGAGAGGAGTGAGAGAGAAGGAGAGGAGAGAGAGAGAGAGAGAGGGAGAGGGTGCGTGGGAGGGAGAGAAGTTATTATTGATAATAATATAAAAAAATACTAGTTTTTGTCAGGTCAGATAGACAGATCTGCTTTCTGGTAAACCTGGATCCCAGTAACTACCTATTACAGGGTCGGATTGGTCGGCGAAATAAAAACCGGGCACCCCCACCAGCTATCCTCAGGAGGGATAGTGAAAAGGGGTGGGCCAGACTACACCCTGATGGAAATAGATAAAAGATCCCCATCAAAAAGGGCGTCAGCTTATGGGAGAGCAATCCACGGCCATCTAGCTAAAGGGAGTAAACCCTGACAAACAAATTCCGAGAGGAGAGAGCCCCTAAGGCGGTTGGATGGCAAACTTTGTCACTCTCCATCAGCTCCTGCGGACCGGCGTTGGCACCAAACTGGAAAAACAGCCCCGCTGTTCCTTTGGAATCGTCAGCGAGGTGGAGAGGGGGGACAAGCTGCATGGGGCAACAGCCTGTCATCCCATATTAACAATTTGCCCCAGGCTTAAATATCGTCCAATCCATCCATCCATACTACACTCACTTGCACCTACGACCTGGGAGAGGGAACCCACTCAAGCTTCGGCTACTTGTGGGTCAATACAAACACGGGAAAGGCAACAAGATACCGGTTTTAAGGTCAGCGCTCAACTGGCGTTAGGAGCGTGGACGGCCAGAAGGGTTGCTTTGTTCTGACGGGTGTAAGAGATCTTCGCGGTTCCTTCACTGGACAAGCTACCGCCCCCCGCTTTAAGCTGGGCAGGCCCCCAGCCAACAACGTGCTGCCCCCGCCACGACCTGCCTTCTTTCATTGGGTGCATGGAAAATTAGGAGAACATCATAACAAGCAAAGCGGTAAAAAAAACCACCACACCAGGGCAACAAGGAAAACCCTCAGAGAAGGGAATCAGCGCTAAAAACTGGGATGTTGGGAATGTTCCAGACAATGATTGGCCTGGGCTTTCTCAAGACCTTCTAGATATCAGCGACGCTAGAAAAAAACAGCTGTCATAAACAACGAAACTCAAAAGATTGAATGTGGACATTTTCGCCCACCCTGCAGTAAAACACGGCTGGCTGACAACGGGAACACACTGAAGAGAGAGGAAAGACTAACCTTCTTCTAGCAAGAGGCGAGCTCTGATGAAATCCAGAGGGAGTAATGGATTAGGCTTTGCTGTAAAAGAAAACAGCCTGCTAATATTGATAAACCAGGCTGCGACGGGCTCAGAGCGGGGACTCCTGACTCTCCGCATTAACACCGCGCCGAAAGGCCTTGTCCACCCTTGTCAGCGTATATGCTTCGACTCTGTCTGTTAAAACTCCGGATGGCTAAGGATGAGTTCTATGAAAATCTTGCTTCTACCTCCAAGGAACATCCCCCAGCACAAAAACAACTTGTCCCTCCCCTGGTTTGACGTCAAATGCCAGAGTGATGCAGAAAAACGACTTGTGGTCCTCTTTGCCTTGGTTTCCTTGAGTGGGGAAAATAAAAAAAAAGGAAAAAACCG
>JAMYXO010005139.1:15000-16058 GCA_033310375.1 Conus canariensis | reverse complement strand
CCTGTTCTCTGAGTCTGCCAGCTGCATAGTGTACTGTTGGTACGCTTCAGCCTGAAGCAGAAACAAGGCCCCCACAGTGACTTCATGTGCATACCTGGTCTTCTTCAGGTGTCCACAGTTCAGCAAACTGTTGGCTGTAGCTGGTCCTACAACATCTGCCTCTGAAATAGCTTGTGTCCACCCACTATCTTCCAGCCACGTGCCAACTGCACTCCATGCTGCTTGCTCAATATGAAGACCTCTCAGGACAATTACAAGCTTGTCTTCTCCATATTGCTCAGGCCATGTCCACTGGATACTCTTTCCAGTGACAAAGAGGGGCTGATCACACGTCATGACTGGGATGTGGCCTGGGTTCAGGTAAGTGACGGCGTTCTTGATAACGTCCATAGCATGGCGAATCATGGCTGGAGAATGTGCAGAGTCTTCAAATAATGGTAGAAGTCCACCCCACACTTTGGTCTCACAAGCTGGTGCTCATTTGCATGGAATGCAGCCCAGCTCAGGCACAGATTCTTCGTAGGATCATCATTGCAATGCTTTTTGCACATACTGGAGCCACTCAGTTTCTTCTTGGATGACAGATCCTTCCACAGTTGCATCTGGTAACAGAGACTGCGCTGCAGGTGGAACTTCAACGTCCTTAGGAGGCTTTGTGACTGGAGGCACTTTGAGATAGAAGTCTGGAAGGTGATCAGAAGCACTCTCAGAAGAAAAGTCCATGGGTTCCATTGCCTGGCCCTGGCCATCAAAGTCTGGATGCTGGAACAAGGAGATTCCAGTTCCGTGGAATGATCCCTTTGCAGTAGATGATGAGGGATTGTAGTCGATGTTGTCAACAGCTCCTGTCGTGAAGACGGATTTGTGAAAGCCTCTAGGAACAACCACACCTTCTTTCTTGAAATGTGCACACACTGCATTGGACAGATCTTGGGACAGCTGGTTGATTCTTTTAGAGGAGACTGAAACACCAGCATCAAAGAACTTATCAAGGAGGCCTTTCTGGCGGGGGTGTGTGTGAATTAGAAGCCCTACATACAGTGGAAAGGGAGTTTCTT
>JAMYXO010005138.1:0-16059 GCA_033310375.1 Conus canariensis | reverse complement strand
TTTTTTTTTGGATTTTTTTCTAGACCTCTCTGCAGCATTTGACACGATCGTTTCATAATTATTGTTCTCACGGCTTAAAAACTTCCTTTGGATTCAAAGACACGCTCTCGACTGGTTATCTTTTTATTGACGGGAATTCAGACGTGTGGGGGTACGGGGGAAGATATCAGACAGTTCTCCTTTGGGTTACGGTGTCCCGCAGGGTTTTTATTGGGCCAGTCCTTTTTGTGCTGTATGCTAGCCCTTTGTTGACGTCATAGTGGTACGCCATGTCGCTGAGAGCTTTGTGCGTATAGCTTCATCGTCGGCTCCCTTGCTGAAACTACCCCCACTGATTTCTGGGGGAAGCGGGGCTGCATTGAGACCTGAAGGACTGGATGACAAAAAAAACAAAAAACAACTAAACGACGACAAGGGGAAAAACTATGTTCGTGACAAAACACCCCTAACCATCCTTCTCTGCCTTCAACTGTCACTATCAATGACTGTGTGTCTCTGTCTCCCCTCTGTCCGAGTCTAGGGGTCAACTTCCAACCCCTCTTTTGAAAAAACAGGTTTTCAAATATTTGCAATTTTTGCCATTTAGAACTAAGAAGAATCAGCTCTGTCGTCACCTTCTTTCCCGATGCTCAGAAACTTCTTTGTGCATTTGTCTTATCTAGAATAGATTTCTGCAACTCACTTTTGGCCGGCCCTTCCAAAACCCCCCCATAGAAAAAGATTACAGCGAATCCAAAATTGCAGCCCCGGTCGTTTTTTTTTTTTTAGGCAAAAAAAAAATGCTCAATTTCCCTCTCCCCCACTTCTTCCTGGCTTTCTGTTCAAACCCTATCTCGTACAAAAATTTTTTTTTAAAAATCTCACTTTCCTCTGCTTCTTTGAAAAGGACCTTTCACCTAGATCTTTTTTAAAATCCACCCCCCCCGACAAATCGTCCTGTGTGAGAAAAGCCTTTGCGTTTTTTCGCTTCGGAATTTTTGGTGTTTAAAAATTTTTCTCTTTAAGCTTGGACGTGGAAGATGAAGATGTTGGGATTAAAAGTTTATTTTTTTAAAGTTTTTCCCATTATTTTCTCAAAAATTTTGTCAATGGTTTTTGGGGAGGGGGAGGGGGGGGGGGGGGGGGGGGGGGCAAAATTTTAAAATTTTTTTTTGGGGGGGGGGGGGGGGGGGGCCCCCCGGGTATGGGCCTTTTTTCAATGTAGGTATGTTTTATGTTCTCTATTATATGTATTTGTTGTATGTTTTTAACGTTATGGATTTTTTTTTTTGTGTGATATTTAAAAAGAAAAATTTGTATGTCACTTGGTTGGTTGGATGTGTTAGTTTTTTTAATTTAGTATTTGAAAGTTGGGTTTTAAGGTGTTTTTATTTTATATGGGAAAGGGTGAATGTAGTATGACTTTGAAAAAGCGCTTAGAGAAAATTCGTTTGATTAAGCGTTATATAGAAACATTTTATTTTTTTTATTATGTGTCTTGTCCCGTATTTGTTATGTCCTTGGCGGGGTTAAATAACCTCCTTCTTTTACATTTTGCTCATCAAATTTCGCTTCATTCTCTCACCTTCAGTGGCCCCCAAGTCACATTATTATTGTTTAGTTTTGCTTCTTCACCACAATCACACCCCAAAACCCCTTTTTTATCGCACCCCCCCCCCCCCCCCCCCCCCCCCCCCCCCCCAAAACACTGCAGCTAGGGGAGCAAGAAGGTAAAATCTCAGTCCACCAGAGGGAACAGGGCCCTGCTGCCAAGTCACAAAAGGGTGTACTGTGGATGGACCTGGTTTTTGCCCCAATTTTGGCAAGCTCACTTAAAGCCCTTGACAATAAAGAACTGTGGGGTCGCGGGAGTCACCGTTGGTGGGTGTCCTTCAGGGACATGACCCCGTTCGGTTCAGTGACCAGCCCCCCCCCCACACACATTTGCCCAGTGTGACAAGTTTGAAAGCGCTGACCACCCACATGACGTTGGGGGGGGAAAATGGGAAACTAAAGTTTTCAGTACAGTGGACAGGCAGAGCCTTAAAATTTTTTTTTTTTTCTTTTCCTAAAATATTTCAAACGAGGGTGATGATGATGTACAAGCCCCCAAAAAACCCTTCAACAATGACACAAATGATGAACAACTCAATTGGGGGCAATCAAAAAACAACCCCCCCCAAAAACAACAATTTCACGAACAAAAACGTAACAATGATGAAAATGGGGGGAAAACAGGAAAAATAGCGAAGCTTTTCAAGATAATTCCAAGAAAAACAAAACAAAAAATAAAAGAAACCAAAGACGATTTTCGTAAAAAAAAACGAACTTTTAAAAATAATCAACAAAATGATGACAAGGAAAAAAAAGCAAAAAAAATCATACTTTGAAAATTTTTTGGGGGAAAAACACCTAAAAAAAAAAACTCAACTTTTATTGTGTGGAAAAAAAAGCCCAACAAGTACTTAACAATTTGCATGATACTGGTAAAACTAAAAAATAAAATACCAAAAATTGATGGAAAAAATTTTGAAAAACAACAAAAATTTAAACAAAAAACAATTGTATTGGGGACAGCAACGAACAAAAAAAAACAGAAAAAAAACAAAAACAATAACGACAAAAATATCAGAAATGATAATGATTAATTAGTGGTAAAAAGCAGCAATGAAACTTGACAATAATAATACCCCTTGGAAAAAAAAGGGAAAAAAAAGAATTAAAATTAAACACAATGATGGTTTAAAATTGAATTTAAAAAGCCCCAAAAAAAAAAAACAATTTTTATTGAGGGCAACAACAACAATAAAAAAAGAAAAAAACAACAACAATTTTTGTTTCCCATCATCTCGTCATTGTTTGATGTAGATTATTGCTGTTTTTTAGCGCCCCCTTTTCGCTGAAGAGATCCAAAACCCAAGTGGGCAACTCCGTTCATTTTTTAAAGTCCTGTTTTTGTGGGGTTGCCCGAAGAAGACCTAAGAGGTCGAAAGCATTTTTGTTTTGTCTTTTGACTCGCTTTGTCACGTTTCTCTTGGTGGTTCGCCAAATTTATTTTCGATTTGTTTTGATTTCTGCCTGCAGTCGTCCCCCAAATTTGCAAATTGGGAAAAATAATGAAGATATTTTGTAAGCCATAACTTTTCACCAAGCCCAAATGAAAAAAAATTTTGGGTGGGTGATGGGGCAAGCAAGGGGATGCTGCAGTAATCATTATACAAATTTGCAAAAACGGGAAAAAGAAACAAAAAAAGATAAGTCACAAAAGAAGCAACAACGAAAAAAAAAAAAAAAACCCACAGCCCGGGACCGTCACGGCAATTATTATCGAAAACAAGTAAACACAAAACAATATCTTCTAATCATTAATGCATCATCGTCGCCCTTCGTCTTTTCGTCGCTGTCGTCTTTCGTCATCGTCATCGTTGTCATCTCGTCATCGTCGTGTCGTCTATCATCATCAGAGCGATTAGTAGTGTATTTTGCAGCAGCGCAGCGCCCCCGCAACAGCAGCAGCGCAGAAATAACATTAAAATGATCCTCATCAGTATTCCATCTAGATTTGAACGTAAATACTTTTTTTCCAATGTGGGATAAAAAAGAAAGGGAGGGAAAAAAAAAAACAATTTTATAACGTCAAAAACCCATTGTAGCTTGACGTAGAGAGAAATCTACTATTACTGTTGCTATTACGAAAGGTGTGTCCTGCTGTGCTGTTGCTGCCCCCGTAGTACTACTATCGTTGCTACTGCTGTTTCCCCGACAATATTATAATTGTGATCTTTTAAATTATGCATAATATATTACGATTTCGATTGTCATTTCCGTCATCTTTTTCTTTTTATTTAAGGAAAAAAATAATATTGTTTACTTCATTTTTCATTATCATGTTATCATCTCGTCATCTGTTTATTGTTACTATTATCATTTTTTTTATTTTTCATTTTTATCACTTTATTGTTATTTTTTATTATTTTCATTATTTTTTTTATTATTATTTTATTATTTGTCTGTTCTTGTTATTGTTGAGGGTTTTAGAAAAAAGATTTACGTTTACTCACTCACACACACAAAAACCCAAAACACACACACACACCACACACACACACACACCACACAACAAAACACACACACACACTCCACACACACCACCCCGTGTATTCCCTGCGCTTTTGAAGGGCCCCAAAGAAATCGGGGGGAAACCAATGAACAAAAAAAATCTAAGCCTCGGGACGAAGAAAAAAAAAAAAAAAAAAATTTTAAAGACTGAGGAAGTAAAAAAACATTTTTCTCTCTCTTCTCTCTCCTCTCTCTCTTCTCTATTTTATATTATATTTATATATATAAAATTTTTTTATATCTAAGAGAAAGAGAGAGAGAAGAAGAGAGAGAAAGAGAGAGGGGAGGAAAGGAGAGAGAGAAGACAGAGAGAGAGAAGCAGAGAGAGAAAAAACACACACACAAAACCACACACAAAAACCCCACACCACACACCCCCAAAAAAATACATACACACACACACCCCAAAACACACAAACACCACACCAAACACACAAAAAAACCCACAAACCACACACACACACCCCACACAAAACCACCCACAAAAAACGCACGCACCCGAAACAAAACCCACACATACACAAAACACACCACACGGGACCCCACACACACACAAAACCACCCCCACACACACACCCCCACAACACCACGCACGCACAAAAAAACCCCACACACACACACACCCACAACATCACACACACACACACACCCCACTCATACACCCCACACACACACACACACACAACACACACATTTCTTTACACACACAAAACACACACACAACACACACACACCACACCCCACAAAAAACCCCACACACACACCACACACACCCCCCTTGTTTATCCCCAGAAACACCGTGGGGAAAAAAATTAGCGACAACCTTTCACCCCAGTCAGGGGGAGGGCAAAAGGCCCCATCCGTGAAAGTTTAATTGTTGGGTTTGCCCCAGCCCTTAGCGTGGGCATGGGGAAAAGGAATTAGCACTTTGGGGTAAAAAGAAAGTTCAGGGGGAGTTTTAATTGTGGGTCCAAAAACCCCTGATAAAACCAACACCCAGGGTTTTCAGAAACTTCCCCAAAAACCGTTTCGTCTAAAAATTTCAAAGTCACACTCGCTACACGTGGGGAAATAAACCTGCCCCCAAAAAGGCCCAAAACCAAGGGGGGAGGACAGTTTTAGTGCCAGCAAAAACCCTTTCGCTTCCTTTTTTTTATTTTTTTGCCATTCGAAAGTCCCCTTTTGGGGAAATTGGGTTTTTGAAATTTGTTTCGAAAAATGTTCTAATTTCACGCCGGCATCATAAAGTTTTAACTTTTTTCCCTGTCGGACACACAAAACACAAAACAAAACACACCACACACCCCCAAAACCCCCCCAAAACACACACAAAACACACAACACCCCCACACACACACAACCACAGGCCCCCCGGGCCCACGAAACCCCACGCACGCTCCACGCACAAAACTAAAAGCAAGCATTGACGCACGAAATGACGGGGCACGCGCGCCCCAAACACACCCCAACACACACACACACACAAAACACAAAAAACCCCAAAACACACACACACAAACAAAAAGATGAAAATGTGCTTGCGTGCGGGGGGCATTCACACAACCCAAACCGATCCCCAACACTCGCAACAATGAAACTCTGCCACACACCAAAACCCCCCACACACACAAACACACCACACACACACCACACACAACACACACACCACACACACCGCACACACAACAACCAATAATACTGCACAGCCATTGTTGGGTACGAACTTGTCGGGACAATCGGTTGGGTAATGCGTTAGGCCCGACATCGGGCTAAGTCTTTTAGTAACGAGGACCCTTTTCCCCTTTAAATTCTCTCATTTGGTCATTAAAAAAATTATCCATCATTTTTTAAATCATGTGCACACACCACACACACACACCCCACACCCACACACAACCACACACACAAAACCAAAAACACACACACACACAACACACACGCACACAAACAAAACCAATATTACTGCCACAGCCTTTGGTTAGGTACAAAAATGTCTGCAATCGCTTTGGGGGCTAATGCGTAGGTCAGACATTGAAAGTCGAGTCACGAGACCCTTTTCTTAAATTCTCTCATTTTGGGCCCTTAATTAACTTATCCTTTTGGTTTTTAAATAATGTGCATTTGGGGCCCTTGAAAAAATGGGGGTGGGGTAGCTTTCATGGACTGGCCCGCACGCAGTGAAAACCCCTTTTAAAATAAAAATGAAACTTTCCTGTCTGCGTTGGTTTTGTTTCGTCTGGATTTTCTGTTTCCAAAAAACTGAGGGGCCGCTTCTGTTTTGTTTTTGTACTCCCAGTTCTTATAGAAAAAAGGGATTTCTTTGAATGGGAAACGAAAAAAATGCTCTGTGTGTGTGTGTGTTGTGTGTGTGTGTTTTGTTGTGTGTGTGTGTGTGTGTCTGTCTGTCTGTTGTCTGTTGTTGTCTGTTTGTCTGTCTGCCCCCCCCGTGATCAAATATTTTCCCCACTCGCCCCCGAAAAAATTTCCGGGGCCGATCTTTCTGAAAATTTGTAGATTTTTTAATTATGGGTCCCCGGGGATGATGCCCGATGTTTTTTTGAAACCGTTTTTACCCCGTTACTAACGGCTATAACGGCCCAGGGACGGTTTTTTTTTTTCTTTTTTGGAAAATTTTCCCCGAAAGTTACCCCGGCCGATCTTTCTGAAAAAATTTGAAAGGAAATGTTTAAAATTTTGGGTCACTTTTTGATGGCCGATGTTACTAGTATACCCGGGTTACAAAAGGGCCCAAATAAGGGCCCCAAAAAAAAAGGGTTTTTTCCCTCTTTAGGGAAAATTATCTCACCTTTTTTTAAAGAAAAAATGGGAGTACGTTTAGTTTGTTCGCATTTTTTTTTTTCCCGTTGAATGAAAGGCCTGTCTGTGAAACCTTTGTTTTAGTATCACACCCGAAAAAACCCAAACCACGCGCAGACCACAACCAAACGTAAAAATTAAAGGGGGGAAAGGGGAAGGGTAGAACATAACAAGACAAAAAAAACGGCCCATCCCCAGATTCCAGTTGTAGGCTTTTGGTTGGGGGAAAGAGAAACACTTTTGGGGATGAATTTTAAAAAAAATTTTTAAATTTAAATCCGCCAGAAAAACGGGGGGAAAAAATAAAAATTTACAGGCAAAGCAGGGACCCGTTTGGGCCCCCTTTTTAGGTCAACTTCGGCAAGATAAACAAAATTCGGGGGAAATTTTAAAACCCAAAAAAGAGCAACCCCCTTGTCTTTTCAAAAAATTCGGCGCAAGATGGGCCCCATTTTTTAAAAGGGAAAGTGATTGCTCGCCCCCTTCTTTTGGATTTCGTTCCTCCCTACGTCACCTCATAATAGTGAGGATGTTTTTTTGTGTATCGTTTTTGATAAGCTAAAAATGTCTTGCTTGTTGTTATTGCCGTTTTCGCTTTTTTTGTGTGCTTGTTCAACATTTGAGCTCAAAAACAAGTTAGAGACTAAGGAAAAAAAAAACGAAAACACACCACACACACCACACACACAAAAACAACAACAACAACAACAAAAAAACAACAATAACAAAAGAATAAAAAAGACTTTTCCGCGCATTCTTTTTTTTGCTAAAAGAAAAATAAAAGAAAATGAAAAAAGTAAATGAAAAAAAGACCATGCAAAAAGAAGAAAAGCCAGTCATGTAATGTTAAAAAGGCATTTGTTTATCTGGGAAATAAAAAAAAAAAAAAAAAGTGACAAGAACCCGCTTTCCCGTGGGAAAAAAAAGAATACGGCCCCCTAATCAGCCGCCCGATTGAAAAGGCAAAAAAAAACAAAAAAAAGAGGATTGCAGTAACTGCCCCCCCCCTTGTTAGGACCGCTGGAACAGTCGGGTTGTTAAGAATCAGGCAAAAAAAAAAAGAAAAAAAGCCCCCAAAAAAAAAATTTAAAAATTTGATAAGAAATAAACAACGAAAGAGAAAGAAAGGTAGAGGGTCAAGAGGAGGAGAGAACTATTAAAAAAAAAAGGTTAAGTATAGGGGTACAAACAGAAATTTTAACAAACAACAAAAAAAAAAAAGGGAAATTCACAGGAAAAAAGGGAAAAAAAAAAGGGGAAAAAAAAGGAAAGTGAATATTTTAATTTATTATTATATATATATATAAAACAATAAAAAAATAAATTTCCCAAGAAAAAAGAAACCCCGGGGCACCTTTCCAGAAACTTACGAGCGCTTGGTGTCCCCAAAGACTGAAGAAATATTAAAAATTATAAACAAAGCTTGCTTTATTTTTTTTAGTTTAAAGAAATGGGGGAGATAAATTCTTCCCTGCAGTGGAAATAACAGTAGGGTGCTTGAGGGGTGGGGGGGGAATTTTAAAAAATTTTTCTCAAAATGAGCCTTAAAGCAAGCTTATAGTCCCCAAAAGGGGGAGACATCTCCGGGGGGGGATGAAAAAAAACTAACATATAATTTCCTGGTCAGTCCCGGGAAATTTAAAAACCTGAGGGGTTTCTCCCTCAGTGCCCGGGGAAAAAGGGGTTAATTTGACCCCTTCCCTTTTTTGGGTTTTTAAAAGAATGCACCCCCAAAAAAGGCGGGTGTGCAATCCCAGAAATGTTTTCGGGGAAAAAGGTGGGTTTATGTTCTTTTGGGGGGAAGGTGATCCCCGGGACGTTTTAGTTTACCTTTAATGCCGTTACAAAAAGGCTGAAAAAGGCCCTGTAATGTTTTTCTTTTTTTTGGAATATTTCAGAAAGAAACTTACCCCATCTTTCAAAAATTCAGCGTTGTTTTTGGGGGTTCCCCGAAAATCCGATTTTTTTTAGTTTTACCGTTACGGCCGTTTCAAAGGGCGTGAGGGCCTGAAAAGGTTTTCTTTTTTAGGGAATACCCTGAAAAAAGTATTTGGGCCCGGGTTTTTTAAAAATTAGCGGTATGTTAAATTTTGGGGTAAAGGATCCCCCGGGTTTTTTGTTTACCGTTATGGGCCCTTACAAACGGCTGTAAGGCCTGCAACGGTTTTTTTTTTTATAGATATCCCCAAAAAAATTACTTGGCCGATCTTTTGAAAATTTTTTGGGTAGGGTTTTTAGGGGGTAAAGGATGATCCCCCGGTTTTTAATTTTCCCCCTTAAAAAGTTTTTAAATAAGGGCCCCCAAATTTGGGTTTTTATTTTTAATGGAAAATCTCAAAAAAGTTTTGGGCCCGATTTTTTTTAAAATTTGTAAGTTTTTTTATTTTAGGCCCCAAAATGATGGTGGGGGTTTCCCCAGAATACCCAAATTTTTTAAGGGTTCCCAACCAGCCCCAAGCTTTTTTTTCCCCTTTTTTTGGGAAAAAAATTTTTTCAGCGAAATTAGGATAAACGGGGGTTACGTGTTAGCTTTGCATTTTGTTATATTTTTTATTTTTTAAAAAGGGAAAAGGGTGTTTTGTTTTGTCTTTTTTTGATTTTTTTTGTTTTGGGTGGCCCTTTGGTTGCTTTTTTTTTTTTAAAAAAAAAAAAAAAAATATACGTATTGCACACCGGGCCTTTTTCTGGGTTTGCATTTTTTTAAAAACCCCCAAAAAGGGGAGGGGGGGGGGTTCAATTTTACCATTTTGCGGCCCACTGAGGAGAAAAAAATCAGATTTAGAAATCCCCGGAAATTTTCCCGGATTTTTATTGTTAGTGAGTTTACCCCCAAAAATTGGGGATTGCCCTTCCCCCTTGGGGCTATGAGTTGGTAAAGGGGCTCTTTTTTGAAAAGCATTTATTATTTCCCCTTTCCCACCCCCCTCCCCCCACATACTGTTAGTCGGGCCCAGAATTATCTACCACTGCAGATTTTGAATGTTTAATCCCCCCCCAAATTTTTTTCAAACCTAAGACTTAAGACCCAAGCTTTGTTTATAATTGAATTTTATATTTTAAAAATATATGTCACGGTCGCAAAAGGCCGGACGGCCCTACCACCCTTACCCACCCCCTTAAACACACTAGGTCAGAAAAACAAGCACACTAACACATTTTTTAAAAACACGCACCGCTTCTTTATTTCACTCACACTCCATGGCCCCAACCACTCACGCACATCCACAATGAAAACACAATTACCCCAAATTTCCCCGCTGCCCAACCCAACTCTACTATAATGACCTGGAAGACCCAAAACCTAACCTAAAACCCCAAAGTTGCGGAATATCACTGTGCCTGGGGACACAGCGTACCCCGCACACGGTGCTAACCTACTAGGGAAAAGGTTTTTCCCAAAGGGGAAACTCTAATCTTTAACGACTGCTACCCCCCAAAACCCTCTCCCCAGGATTTTCACCCTTTTCTCTTTTTAACCCGGGACCACTACCCCCCCCTGGTGGGCTGGGGGCCCTAAGGGGGCAACGCCCAAGTACCCTAAAATGTCCCGGCCACTACGTCCAAAAAGGGGGCCCAGTAGCTAACCCCCCAAACCCCCTACTGCCCTAACGCTACACCCCCCTTCCCAAATCAAAACATGGGACAAACCCCAAAATTCCCGGCCCCGGGAAACCCAGTCCTCGGGGGGGTTTGTACGGGGCCCCCCTCACAGGCTGAAAAACCTCCCCGGGAAGACTCGGGAAAACCCCGGCGTTTGACCGTGGCCCCCCCGGGGGGCCCCCGGGGGACACCCCCCCCGAAACTCTGCACCCCGGCGCTGCCCGGGGGTTTTCCCCCCAGTCTGACCCCCCCCTGCGAGGGGCACGACACCCAACGAAAACACACCAAAACGCCCTCTCGACGGGGCCCCGGGGGCTCGTAGGACGCCCCCTCCTCTAAAGGGCCCCCTGGGACCCCAAAGGGGGTTTAAAAAAAGGGCCCCTGGTGCAGCCCCCTCTCACAGGACCCTAACAGGGACGGGGAAAACCAGTGCCGGAAAACCCCCGGAAGAGCCCCGGTAGTTTGGAGGAGAGCTCCCCCACAAAAGGGCAGACGGCCTGGGGGGTTTCTCCTTCTCCCGGAAAAAACAAAGGGCAGGAAAGCGCCGCTCACCTCCCGGAAAAAGGGGCAGTGGATGCGGGGGTCTGGCCCCACCTAGACGGAACGGATACCTGCTGACACAACTGGACATACAGACGTCAACACACCATTCCCTGAACGGCTGACAGTGGCGAAAAACAAGGACGACCCGACTCAGACAGGCCAAGGGAAAACCCAACCCCGACGAGGAAATTGGCACTAACTATGACTCGAAGTCACTCTTCAAAACTACGGCCCGCTGCCGCCCCCCACAAGAGACGCCACTCCGCAAACCCCAGGGACCAAGTGAAGCTCCCCCAAACCTTCCGCCCGGGTCGGAATCAACGAACTTACCACCACACAAAAAAACGTTTGGGTCAAAAGGTGTTTCCCCCCGCAAGCTGACACGCCTGCCCAAGGGACTAGTTTTTGCCGTGCAACACCCGCAATTTACCAAAAACCACGATTTGGGAAACACAAAACACCGATATCCTGCCCCCCCTTCCCGGGGTTTGGAACCAAAAGTAAAAAAAGGGTAAAAATGGGAACGAAACCAAAACCTCCCGCTTCCTTTCCCTTTCCTTTCAATAAGTAAGAGGAATGAAAAATATGTATGCCTTTTTTCCCAGCCTCCCCCTAGCCTAATCTTCTCCCTAACCGGGAAACTTAACCTAACTCTAGCTAACAAAACCCCCAACCTCACATACGCGCGAGGGGGCCCCGCACCACACACCCCACACCACACACACACAAAAACAACAACCCACGTACCGCCCGATTCATCTTGGAACCCCCATATCTTAAACACTGGACCCTAATATTTAGTACCGCCACGGGGACAAACCCCCCCCTGCCAAGTTTTAAATAAGGGAAAACAAACCAATTTCACTCGATTGGGTTTTTAGCCCCAACCCTACCCATGAAATCAATTTTCATCACTCATTTTGTCCTACTTTATTTTGATGCACTCCCCAAAATTCCCCCCCCCACAACAAATTTTTTTTAAAAACATTTAACAATCACAGGGTTTCTTAATCAACCTGGGGGGAAACTGCCAAACCTTAAGCAGGCCCTTAAGGACCGTTAAATCGCACTAATATAAATTTATAAGAGGGGGCTCTGATTCGCCACGCTGTGAAAGTGTAAAAACCACCCTCGTAAAACTTTTCTACACCCTTCCTTTTCCAAAGAAAAACATGCATAGTTGACTGTCAACCTCTCAGCAAGTTAATGGAACCCCCCCGGTTTTCTCTCCTTTTCCCCTCTCCCCTCCTCTCAAACCTGGTACCGGCAAATTACAGACGGGAGGTTGGGGAGAAATGCTGCTTCAAAAGGCTTGGAACGCACGTTCGCATGTCGTCCCATTCACCTGCTGGTTGTTCCCTTGTGAGATCAGTAAGGGGCTTGGCAATGTCAAGCAACCGGGGCACAAATTTCCCGTAGTACCCCTAATCCCAGGAATCCCCGCACTTGTCGTTTGGTCTCAGGCCTAGGCGCATCCAAAATGCGGATCATTTTATCCTGCTCAGGCCATATTTTTCCCTGCACCTATCCTGTGCCTAAGTAGGTGATTTCCCTTCCTCCCAGCTCACACTTTGAAGGCCGGGCTGACAAAGAACATTCCTTGGTCTCTGGAAAACACGCCTGAGAACCTTATATGGCTGTCCTGATCAAAATGTGGCCCCAGGATGTCATCAATGAAAATTTTCGAAATTGGGCTCTAAGTGGCTGCAATAGCTTTCTCATCATGCGCCGTGAACACTGCCCCTGAGGTACACAGCCCAAATGGCATAACCCCTTTCCCCTGGAATTGTCCTTCCGGTGTAGCAAAAGCAGTCTTCGCGCGGTCCCCTCTACTCATCGGGATCTGCCAATACCCCTTAGCGAGGTCGATCTTGCTGAACACCCTTTTTCTCTCCAAGCTTGGCGAACAGGTATTCGATATCCGGCATGGGTTCAGCATCGAACTGTACGATGCGATTTTAACCTCCTGAAGTCCACACAAAACCTGATCTTCCCATCCTTCTTCTTAATAGTTCGATGGGTGAGCAGTAGGGCGACGTCGATGGCTAAACCCCACCCACCCTACATGTTTGCCCCCTCCAATGTCTCTCGTTGCGAAAAAAGGCACGGGGTATGGTTTCGCCCTGAAGGGAGTCTACGTCAACTTGATGCTGCACGTTTCTAGGTTTGTGCATGGGGGCACATCAGTCAGTACCCCCTTGAACTGGCCCTAACTCGTGCAACTTTGGTTAAAAAAAGTGGCTTAAGCAATACTACACCTCTTTGGGCCCTTTGTGGCCTCCCAAGGGGGAAAGGTAGGAATGTCCTTGCTCTCAAGGGGGTTATGTTTCCTCTTCAGGCTCCTCCCGGGACAACAACCCAGCTACGAGGCTGTTGGGTTGCAGCGCGCTCGATGCGACTTTAGTAGGGGTTTTGGGGGGAAAAAACTTGTCTTTCCCCCCACTGCTATGCGGTAAATTTTTGCTTACCCCTCTTTCTAGTATGTATGGGACCCCTCCCTCCAAATTTCCCAAATTTTTTTTGCTTGGTGGCCGAAGTATGTACCTGGACCCACAGCTTCTTCCGGGTTTTGCCCCCAAATCAAAATTGCTTTTACCTATACGCTGCCCTTGCCAAGTTTTCCCCTTGCCGCTCGATGACTCAGTATCTTTTTCCTCAATTTGGACGACTATTCTGCCCTGTCGGAGCTTTCCCTTTTCCCGGTTGTCCCCACGATCTCTCATATCTGCATCGGCCCGCGCACCTGGGTCCATATAGCAGCAAAAGGCGAAAAAAAACCGGTACTTCTTGTGGGACCTCCGGTACGCAAACGCAGGTGGTATCACGATCCCAATCACCGGGTTTTCCCCTGACTGCCTGCGCAGCATCCTTCAGAGCCCCGTTGAAGCGTTCCCCCAAAATCCATTGCACTGGCGGGGTTGGTGGGGTAGTCGACCTCGAATGGTAATAGTCGGTAGCCTTTTGATGACCTGCCCAGAAAAAGGGTTTTTCCCTTGTCAGTCAGTAACCGCCCCAGGGACTCCCGTTCGTGTCCACATGTTAAACGCTGCTCTGCCCCCGATCACTGTGATCTGGCGAAGAGGGACTGCTTCGGAATCTTTTCGCAAAGTCGACCGTCACCCAAAACGTATCTTACCCCTTCTGGGATGCTGGGAAAGATGGGACCAATGTGCCATCCCAACCCCCTCGAAGGGTCCGAATGTGGGGATTTCACGAGGGGAACTCTTGAGACTTTCCCCTTTTCCCCAGTACGGAACTGGAAGCATGACTGGCAGTACCGACGAATGTCAGCATGCATGCCGGGCCAAAAAAAAATGGCGCCCAACTCGCTTTGGTTGGGTGGTACCTAAGTGACCGAATGGGTACGCGTGGCCTAGTTCATCACGTGGTCGTAGTTCAGCTGGGACGGTTGACTCGCTGTCCTTGGGACCCTAAAACCCGCCGGACAGAAACCCCAGATTCCGCGGTACTCAATCGTCCAAATTGGTTTTTGGGAAGTGCGCCCCTTTTTTCACGCATCCGACCCTTCCCTCAGGGTTTCATCCTGGCCCCTGCATTGAATTAAGCGGGGTAGAGGTGTTCAAAAATGCATTCCTCGACGGGCAGGGTACAGGTTCTGTTGTCCCTGGTTTCCCCTTGCGCGGTGTCTGCACCCCCCTACCAACCCCGGGCCCTGCTTTTATACAGGCACACTGCCCAAACCGGGATCCCTCTTTTTTTGCGAATTTTCGTCAGGACTTCTGACAGGGCTATTCATGACCAAAAACCTCCAACCCCCCTGCGATGAATGGCGACTTAAATTTTTTACGCACGGGTAACACAGCCCTACATCGGATTCACCCAAAACACTAGGGGGATGTCCTGTGTACGCATTGCCGGTTAACCACTTGGCCATACGGTGTGTCCGGCCCCAGTGTCCCGTAATCCATTGGCCGGGACCCCGTTAACTTCTCGATGCAGCGGCTCGTCCCGCTGTCAGCGCTGGGCGACACAAGTGGGATACTCGAGTTGGGGCTGGTCACAACAATGAAAACCCCTCAACAGGGGGGGGCTCAGGGATTTTTTAGGTGTGGCTGGCTTCTTGCAGTTGAAAAGAGTGGTGATTAGGTTTTCCCTTTGATCTCTGTTCAGGCTGCGTGTAACCCCCTTTTTGTTTGGGTCTTGTGTGGGCTGGCTCCCCACTGTTCGCGCCGATTCCAGGTTTGGGTGGTTAAAAGTTCGGTTTGCCTCGCCTTTCCTTTCCCCAATCTTTTGGGCCCCCTTGCTTAAAAAAGGTTCCCTTGCAAGTTGTTCAACAGTTTTCGGGTTTTCTTCGGACCCCGATCGTGAACTCGGGGACAGCAGTGGGAAAACTGTTCTTGAAAAAGCAGATCCTTTTCATCCCCTGCCACACTCTCATCCCTTTCCCCCTGCCCCACCCAGAGGGAAAAAACCACCCCTTATCCTTCCCGCATCTGGCCGAAAGTCTCAGCAGCGTCCTTTTTGATGTCCTGAATTTTTTTGGTAGGCCCCAGCATCTGCCTAAGTGGTTAACAGGGCGCCCTTTATCTGATATAGTCGCCCAACTCATCCGCACTTAACCCCATCACCGCTTCCTGCCTTTCCTCTCAGAGAGACTCAGAGGGTGGGCATGAGGTCTTGCTCCCCTTGCACATTGGGTACCGCTCAAATTGGGCGTGAAAGCGTCCAGTCGTCGTTTTTCCTAACGGCTCAAGGTGGAATGCTTGTTTCCTCCCCTAATCAACGTTTTTTCCCATCGCTGCTTCATCTTTAAAGGTGTCTCTCTTGTATGATTAGCTCTCGCTCTTTGCCTCTAACTCGGGTTCTCCCCTTGTCTTTTGAATCTAAATCGGGTTGCCGTGCTTGAACTTTATTTCCCTTTTTGCCCCTTTTTTCTCCATCTTCTTCCTCTGCAGTTCCCGTTCCATCTGTCTCGCTGCTTTTCGTCTTCATCCTTCTGCTTTAACCTTTTCCCTCTCCCCTTTGATTCTTCTTCTGCTT
>JAMYXO010005137.1:15000-16062 GCA_033310375.1 Conus canariensis | reverse complement strand
CCAAGTTAATATTATGCACAAGTTATTACAGCTCTTTTCCTTTTCAAAACCTATAGTGATGATCATTGATACACGGCTGTATTATATGTATACCTGTATGTATGTACGTATACATGTATGTATGCATAGCCGTATATATGTATATATGTTTGCATCTCTCCTCTCTCTCTCTCTCTCTCTCTCTCTCTCGTTGTGTGTGTGTGTGTGTGTGTGTGTGTGTGTGTGTGTGTGTGTGTGTGTGTGTGTGTGTGTGCATCTGTGTATGCATGTGAATGTGTTTATGTTTATGTGTATATAAGTGAAGGTATGTATATGTAGAATAGATAGATAGATAGATAGATAGATAGATAGATAGATAGATAGATAGATATGTTGATTTGTTTGTTATCATCCACTTGTCTTCTTCTGTAGCACCTGGAACGGAAATAGTTGTGATTTGTCTCTGCGCAGTGTCCTCATTTTGCGCGCCTGTCAACTCTTGTAATGCTGCATTAAAATCTATGTGGAAAAAAAAAAAGAAGAAAAAATGATACTTCTGAAATCTGCTACTTTGAGAGGGAGCGATTAAAAAACATCAAATATTCTACCGTTTACAGATAGACGCTTCTTCAACAAATATTTAGGCATGTACAATGTAGTGAATAGAATAGCTCCAAAGAAAATCATCAAAAACTTTGTAATCAATGAAAATAGACACTCACACAAGCTTTCTTTCCCCAGACCCCACAACAATCTCTACAAATCAAGTTTTACGTGTTCTAAAGGAACGATATGGGACAATTTGCCATCTTCTTTAAAATCATGTCCTTCGAATGTAACATTTAAAAGAGCCCTTAAAAGAAATTTGATGGAAAAATTATCGAATGATTAATGCTTATTCAATTGCCGAATCTCTCTCTCTCTCTCTCCTCTCTCTCTCTCTCTCTCTCTCTCTCTCTCTCTCTCTCTCTCTCTCTCTCTCTCTCTCTCTCCTCTCTCGTATATGATGTGCTATGTAATGTTAACTACATTATTTATTTAACTTTTGTGCAATCGTTTTGATAGCATTATCATCCTTTGAAT
>JAMYXO010005137.1:0-12500 GCA_033310375.1 Conus canariensis | reverse complement strand
AGTTTGATTTCATCGTCGTCATCGTCGTCACTGTCGTTTTTCTTATGTACAAGCACACTCAGCATGAGCCCGCCTTCTCTCTGTCATCTGCTAAACTTTTCACTCCCAAATCCTTGTGCCCATCGTTGGAGTAAGAACACAAGTCTCCAAGTCAATCCAATTTCCACTGTCCCTGTTGACATATAGCATGGACATAATCTGTTAACCTCAAATCCAAGGACACAATCTTCGTTTTTAGATTGAAAGTAATCCTTTTCCCAAAAGCAAGGGGATTTCCGTTCATTCAAACGGCACCATTACTACCTCTCCTCTACCCTAACTCCAACCTCTCACCTGCACTCACCAATAAAGGAGCAAAACGATATTATGAGTACTTTACATCAGACAATAATAAACCTAACTGTTGCTCAAGGTGGTCAGAAAAAATGAATCCAATCATTTCCTGGAAGAATGTGTTTTATAAAATCAGTCAAAATCAAGGATGTAAAACTGAAATGGTTGCAAATGAGAATCATACACCGAATTATTGCGACTAATATCGTTTTGAATGCAATGGGGTTAACCGATACGTTACAGTGTTCATTTTGTAATGAGGAAAGAGATTCCATTGAACATTGTTTATGGAATTGCAGTTATGCACAAGTTTGTTGGAAATCTCTCAAAAAATTATTGAATGAAAAATGTGAACACACTCATAATGTTGGAATTTCATGTGAACTAGTAATTTCAGAGTGGATGAATACCTAAAAGTGGATTCTATCTTAGAGTTTATTGTAATGTTTGCCAAGATGTACATCTATAGATGCAAAATGGAAAATAATCTTCCAGAGAGATTTGTTTTCCAAAGACAATTAAATGCCAGATATAAGATTGAAGAATATACCGCTAAAACTCACTATAATCTAATATATTTCAATAGCACCTGGAACGCATATAAACCAATTATCTTCCTATAAACAGCAGTTTAAAAGAAAAGTCTACTCTCAAACACAAATAATGATTGTTGTGATCTTAAAATTAATTCAAATGTGCCTCTGCAGAATTTTTATTGAATGGACGATTGCCTCAGTATAAAAAATATTTAAAGGACAAGGACAAGGAAAAAGAGAGAAAAGAAAAATGTATTGTTCTTTCCACCCTTCCCAAGTTAATATTATGCACAAGTTATTACAGCTCTTTTCCTTTTCAAAACCTATAGTGATGATCATTGATACACGGCTGTATTATATGTATACCTGTATGTATGTACGTATACATGTATGTATGCATAGCCGTATATATGTATATATGTTTGCATCTCTCTCTCTCTCTCTCTCTCTCTCTCTCCTTCTCTCTGTCTGCTGTGTGTGTGTGTGTGTGTGTGTGTGTGTGTGTGTGTGTGTGTGTGTGTGTGCATCTGTGTATGCATGTGAATGTGTTTATGTTTATGTGTATATAAGTGAAGGTATGTATATGTAGATAGATAGATAGATAGATAATAGATAGATAGATAGATAGATAGATAGATAGATAGATATGTTGATTTGTTTGTTATCATCCACTTGTCTTCTTCTGTAGCACCTGGAACGGAAATAGTTGTGATTTGTCTCTGCGCAGTGTCCTCATTTTGCGCGCCTGTCAACTCTTGTAATGCTGCATTAAAATCTATGTGGAAAAAAAAAAAGAAGAAAAAATGATACTTCTGAAATCTGCTACTTTGAGAGGGAGCGATTAAAAAACATCAAATATTCTACCGTTTACAGATAGACGCTTCTTCAACAAATATTTAGGCATGTACAATGTAGTGAATAGAATAGCTCCAAAGAAAATCATCAAAAACTTTGTAATCAATGAAAATAGACACTCACACAAGCTTTCTTTCCCCAGACCCCACAACAATCTCTACAAATCAAGTTTTACGTGTTCTAAAGGAACGATATGGGACAATTTGCCATCTTCTTTAAAATCATGTCCTTCGAATGTAACATTTAAAAGAGCCCTTAAAAGAAATTTGATGGAAAAATTATCGAATGATTAATGCTTATTCAATTGCCGAATCTCTCTCTCTCTCTCTCTCTCTCTCTCTCTCTCTCTCTCTCTCTCTCTCTCTCTCTCTCTCTCTCTCTCTCTCTCTCTCTCGTATATGATGTGCTATGTAATGTTAACTACATTATTTATTTAACTTTTGTGCAATCGTTTTGATAGCATTATCATCCTTTGAATGTGTTAATTGCTTCGATTGTTTTTCTTCATAATGTGTTGATATATGATTTTGTTTGTTCGTTTCTTCAGTGACTATATTTTGTGAGGGCAGGATGAAAAAAAAAGCTGTAATGCTTATTCTTTAACCTTCAATAAAGATAATTGTGACATAAAAACAAGTTTGTGAATGAGCACGTGTGTGTATGTGTGTGGGAGGAGGAGGAGGGGTGGGGGAGAGAGTAGTTTTCCCTGATTTAGTCTGCTTTTTCTTGTCGAATGTACAAGAATCACGTGGCGTCTGTCTTTTAGGGTTTATAAGAATACGTTTTACTTCAGTGAGTGCCAACGGCCATACCACGTTGAAAGCACCGGTTCTCGTCCGATCACCGAAGTTAAGCAACGTCGGGCCTGGTCAGTACTTGGATGGGTGACCGCCTGGGAACACCAGGTGCTGTTGGCATTCTTTTTAGGTTGTTGTTTTTTTTCGATTTTTTTTTTCGCTTTTCTTTTCTATCATTTATTTGTCTATTTTGGGTGCTGTTCTCTCTCTTTTTCTCTATTTCTTTCCTTTTTTTTTTAATCTTTCCTGTCGGTCCCAGGACATGCTTTGCATGTATTCCTGCATGCATGTATGCTACCAGCACTCTACACATCTGCTGCGTATTAATGCAAAGCAGAGCAAAGAGCCTGTATCTTGTGCTTTTTCCGCTGTCATGTGTCTTACACTCATTTTCATGTGCGTCAAATCAGCAATAGCCACAACAGATAATGCTTCACTTTATCATAAAACTTTGATTTAAGGAATGCTTTTTTCCCTTAAAACAGCAACATTACATCAGCTACTGAAGAAAGAATTCTGCCTGATGTTTCTCCTGGTCTTCTTCTTAAAAGAAAACATCCTTCCCCTCTTCATTTCAGTGCCTGGTTCTTTGAATATCTCATTTCATCCTTTCTTCACCTTCAGCTGCACTTCTTCCTTTCATACATCGTTTAATTTCATCTGCCTTTAGATTAAAAGCATGCTTCTCTCTCTCTCTCTCTCTCTCTCTCTCTCTCTCTCTCTCTCTCTCTCTCTCTCTCTCTCTAAAAGATTCACACGCACACAGGCATGCAAGCACGCACGCTCACCTACACCCACAACACACACACACACACACACACACACACACACACACACACACACGTGCGCACGCACACACACCACACACACACACACACACACACACACACACACACACACACATACACACACACGCAAACACGCACGCACACACGCACGCACGCACGCACACACACACACACACACACACACACACACACACACACACACACACACACACGCACACACCATTCCCTTCCTCACCTTTTTTTCTTGTCATAATCAGAGTGACTTTTGTTTTCTTTTTCTCTTAAGAATAGTCTTTCCATCCAATTCCGTTAACTTCGTTCTCAAATTCATCGGGTTGGATATCAGGGGTTGTTTCCCTTCCTCCACCATGCTGTACACATTTGTCCAACTGCTCAGCATTGCATGTGCGTGCACGCTTGTGTGTGTGTGTGTGTGTGTGTGTGTGTGTGTGTGTGTGTGTGTGTGTGTGTGTGTGTGTGTGTGTAATTTTGTCTGTGTGTGTGTGCGTTCTCATGCACTTGACTTTTCGAGCAGAGCATTTGATACCATTTAACTCTCCTTCTTACAGTGAGGAATGGGGAAAGAGCAATGGTGAGGGAGGTGAGATGGGAGTGTGGGAAGGGGGTGTGGGGACAGGCACATGATAGGGAGGAGGGTGTCGTGGAGTCCCAAAACGCGTGGTGCCTGTCTTTCAAGATTTATCATCGTTAAGTTTACCTAAGCGAATGCCAACGGCCATACCACGTTGAAAGCACCGGTTCTCGTCCGATCACCGAAGTTAAGCAACGTCGGGCCTGGTCAGTACTTGGATGGGTGACCGCCTGGGAACACCAGGTGCTGTTGGCACTATTTTTTCTTTGTCTTCTTTTTCTTGTTCATCTATTTTATTTCTTTCTATACTTATTTCTTTGTTTGTGTAGTTGGTTTTGTTTTGTTTTTTTCTTCAAACTTTTCTTTCGTCATTGATTTTTTCTTTTTTGTGTGTGTAGCTTGCACAATTGTCAGGCATGACAGAGAATGCAGATGAAAGGATCACAGGAGAAAAGTTGTTGTACTGTCCAACTTGCAGGGAGGGGGCACTTACTACATCACTCATAATTATCATGTTTCTTCTTGAACTCTGGGAATGTATATTCATGTACATACAGTGTTCTATGGCATGTGTAAGTTCCAGTGCCAGTACAGGATTGAGTGTGTGTGTGTGTGTGTGTGTGTGTGTGTGTGTGTGTGTGTGTGTGTGTGTGTGTGTGTGTGTGTGTGTGTGTGTGCATGCATGTGTAGGAGAGAGACAGGGGTGTGTGGGAGGTAGGGTGAGAGAGAGAGAGTGCATAATTTTCAATGCTATTTTCGTTCATATTTTTGCTACTGTTTCGGTGACTTTTCTTTCTAGAAAGTAACTTTCAAAAACAGTTTGATTTCATCGTCGTCATCGTCGTCACTGTCGTTTTTCTTATGTACAAGCACACTCAGCATGAGCCCGCCTTCTCTCTGTCATCTGCTAAACTTTTCACTCCCAAATCCTTGTGCCCATCGTTGGAGTAAGAACACAAGTCTCCAAGTCAATCCAATTTCCACTGTCCCTGTTGACATATAGCATGGACATAATCTGTTAACCTCAAATCCAAGGACACAATCTTCGTTTTTAGATTGAAAGTAATCCTTTTCCCAAAAGCAAGGGGATTTCCGTTCATTCAAACGGCACCATTACTACCTCTCCTCTACCCTAACTCCAACCTCTCACCTGCACTCACCAATAAAGGAGCAAAACGATATTATGAGTACTTTACATCAGACAATAATAAACCTAACTGTTGCTCAAGGTGGTCAGAAAAAATGAATCCAATCATTTCCTGGAAGAATGTGTTTTATAAAATCAGTCAAAATCAAGGATGTAAAACTGAAATGGTTGCAAATGAGAATCATACACCGAATTATTGCGACTAATATCGTTTTGAATGCAATGGGGTTAACCGATACGTTACAGTGTTCATTTTGTAATGAGGAAAGAGATTCCATTGAACATTGTTTATGGAATTGCAGTTATGCACAAGTTTGTTGGAAATCTCTCAAAAAATTATTGAATGAAAAATGTGAACACACTCATAATGTTGGAATTTCATGTGAACTAGTAATTTCAGAGTGGATGAATACCTAAAAGTGGATTCTATCTTAGAGTTTATTGTAATGTTTGCCAAGATGTACATCTATAGATGCAAAATGGAAAATAATCTTCCAGAGAGATTTGTTTTCCAAAGACAATTAAATGCCAGATATAAGATTGAAGAATATACCGCTAAAACTCACTATAATCTAATATATTTCAATAGCACCTGGAACGCATATAAACCAATTATCTTCCTATAAACAGCAGTTTAAAAGAAAAGTCTACTCTCAAACACAAATAATGATTGTTGTGATCTTAAAATTAATTCAAATGTGCCTCTGCAGAATTTTTATTGAATGGACGATTGCCTCAGTATAAAAAATATTTAAAGGACAAGGACAAGGAAAAAGAGAGAAAAGAAAAATGTATTGTTCTTTCCACCCTTCCCAAGTTAATATTATGCACAAGTTATTACAGCTCTTTTCCTTTTCAAAACCTATAGTGATGATCATTGATACACGGCTGTATTATATGTATACCTGTATGTATGTACGTATACATGTATGTATGCATAGCCGTATATATGTATATATGTTTGCATCTCTCTCTCTCTCTCTCTCTCTCTCTCTCTCTCTCTTGTGTCTGTGTGTGTGTGTGTGTGTGTGTGTGTGTGTGTGTGTGTGTGTGTGTGTGTGCATCTGTGTATGCATGTGAATGTGTTTATGTTTATGTGTATATAAGTGAAGGTATGTATATGTAGATAGATAGATAGATAGATAGATAGATAGATAGATAGATAGATAGATAGATAGATAGATATGTTGATTTGTTTGTTATCATCCACTTGTCTTCTTCTGTAGCACCTGGAACGGAAATAGTTGTGATTTGTCTCTGCGCAGTGTCCTCATTTTGCGCGCCTGTCAACTCTTGTAATGCTGCATTAAAATCTATGTGGAAAAAAAAAAGAAGAAAAAATGATACTTCTGAAATCTGCTACTTTGAGAGGGAGCGATTAAAAAACATCAAATATTCTACCGTTTACAGATAGACGCTTCTTCAACAAATATTTAGGCATGTACAATGTAGTGAATAGAATAGCTCCAAAGAAAATCATCAAAAACTTTGTAATCAATGAAAATAGACACTCACACAAGCTTTCTTTCCCCAGACCCCACAACAATCTCTACAAATCAAGTTTTACGTGTTCTAAAGGAACGATATGGGACAATTTGCCATCTTCTTTAAAATCATGTCCTTCGAATGTAACATTTAAAAGAGCCCTTAAAAGAAATTTGATGGAAAAATTATCGAATGATTAATGCTTATTCAATTGCCGAATCTCTCTCTCTCTCTCTCTCTCTCTCTCTCTCTCTCTCTCTCTCTCTCTCTCTCTCTCTCTCTCCCCTCTCTCTCTCTCTCTCGTATATGATGTGCTATGTAATGTTAACTACATTATTTATTTAACTTTTGTGCAATCGTTTTGATAGCATTATCATCCTTTGAATGTGTTAATTGCTTCGATTGTTTTTCTTCATAATGTGTTGATATATGATTTTGTTTGTTCGTTTCTTCAGTGACTATATTTTGTGAGGGCAGGATGAAAAAAAAAGCTGTAATGCTTATTCTTTAACCTTCAATAAAGATAATTGTGACATAAAAACAAGTTTGTGAATGAGCACGTGTGTGTATGTGTGTGGGAGGAGGAGGAGGGGTGGGGGAGAGAGTAGTTTTCCCTGATTTAGTCTGCTTTTTCTTGTCGAATGTACAAGAATCACGTGGCGTCTGTCTTTTAGGGTTTATAAGAATACGTTTTACTTCAGTGAGTGCCAACGGCCATACCACGTTGAAAGCACCGGTTCTCGTCCGATCACCGAAGTTAAGCAACGTCGGGCCTGGTCAGTACTTGGATGGGTGACCGCCTGGGAACACCAGGTGCTGTTGGCATTCTTTTTAGGTTGTTGTTTTTTTTTCGATTTTTTTTTTTCGCTTTTCTTTTCTATCATTTATTTGTCTATTTTGGGTGCTGTTCTCTCTCTTTTTCTCTATTTCTTTCCTTTTTTTTTAATCTTTCCTGTCGGTCCCAGGACATGCTTTGCATGTATTCCTGCATGCATGTATGCTACCAGCACTCTACACATCTGCTGCGTATTAATGCAAAGCAGAGCAAAGAGCCTGTATCTTGTGCTTTTTCCGCTGTCATGTGTCTTACACTCATTTTCATGTGCGTCAAATCAGCAATAGCCACAACAGATAATGCTTCACTTTATCATAAAACTTTGATTTAAGGAATGCTTTTTTCCCTTAAAACAGCAACATTACATCAGCTACTGAAGAAAGAATTCTGCCTGATGTTTCTCCTGGTCTTCTTCTTAAAAGAAAACATCCTTCCCCTCTTCATTTCAGTGCCTGGTTCTTTGAATATCTCATTTCATCCTTTCTTCACCTTCAGCTGCACTTCTTCCTTTCATACATCGTTTAATTTCATCTGCCTTTAGATTAAAAGCATGCTCTTCTCTCTCTCTCTCTCTCTCTCTCTCTCTCTCTCTCTCTCTCTCTCCTCTCTCTAAAAGATTCACACGCACACAGGCATGCAAGCACGCACGCTCACCTACACCCACAACACACACACACACACACACACACACACACACACACACACACACACACACACGTGCGCACGCACACACACACACACACACACACACACACACACACACACACACACCACGCAACACACACGCACCACGCACGCACACACGCACGCACCACCACACACACACACACACACACACACACACCCCACACACACACACACACACACACGCACACACCATTCCCTTCCTCACCTTTTTTTCTTGTCATAATCAGAGTGACTTTTGTTTTCTTTTTCTCTTAAGAATAGTCTTTCCATCCAATTCCGTTAACTTCGTTCTCAAATTCATCGGGTTGGATATCAGGGGTTGTTTCCCTTCCTCCACCATGCTGTACACATTTGTCCAACTGCTCAGCATTGCATGTGCGTGCACGCTTGTGTGTGTGTGTGTGTGTGTGTGTGTGTGTGTGTGTGTGTGTGTGTGTGTGTGTGTGTGTGTGTAATTTTGTCTGTGTGTGTGTGCGTTCTCATGCACTTGACTTTTCGACCAGAGCATTTGATACCATTTAACTCTCCTTCTTACAGTGAGGAATGGGGAAAGAGCAATGGTGAGGGAGGTGAGATGGGAGTGTGGGAAGGGGGTGTGGGGACAGGCACATGATAGGGAGGAGGGTGTCGTGGAGTCCCAAAACGCGTGGTGCCTGTCTTTCAAGATTTATCATCGTTAAGTTTACCTAAGCGAATGCCAACGGCCATACCACGTTGAAAGCACCGGTTCTCGTCCGATCACCGAAGTTAAGCAACGTCGGGCCTGGTCAGTACTTGGATGGGTGACCGCCTGGGAACACCAGGTGCTGTTGGCACTATTTTTTCTTTGTCTTCTTTTTCTTGTTCATCTATTTTATTTCTTTCTATACTTATTTCTTTGTTTGTGTAGTTGGTTTTGTTTTGTTTTTTTCTTCAAACTTTTCTTTCGTCATTGATTTTTTCTTTTTTGTGTGTGTAGCTTGCACAATTGTCAGGCATGACAGAGAATGCAGATGAAAGGATCACAGGAGAAAAGTTGTTGTACTGTCCAACTTGCAGGGAGGGGGCACTTACTACATCACTCATAATTATCATGTTTCTTCTTGAACTCTGGGAATGTATATTCATGTACATACAGTGTTCTATGGCATGTGTAAGTTCCAGTGCCAGTACAGGATTGAGTGTGTGTGTGTGTGTGTGTGTGTGTGTTGTGTGTGTGTGTGTGTTGTGTGTGTGTGTGTGTGTGTGTGTGCATGCATGTGTAGGAGAGAGACAGGGGTGTGTGGGAGGTAGGGTGAGAGAGAGAGAGTGCATAATTTTCAATGCTATTTTCGTTCATATTTTTGCTACTGTTTCGGTGACTTTTCTTTCTAGAAAGTAACTTTCAAAAACAGTTTGATTTCATCGTCGTCATCGTCGTCACTGTCGTTTTTCTTATGTACAAGCACACTCAGCATGAGCCCGCCTTCTCTCTGTCATCTGCTAAACTTTTCACTCCCAAATCCTTGTGCCCATCGTTGGAGTAAGAACACAAGTCTCCAAGTCAATCCAATTTCCACTGTCCCTGTTGACATATAGCATGGACATAATCTGTTAACCTCAAATCCAAGGACACAATCTTCGTTTTTAGATTGAAAGTAATCCTTTTCCCAAAAGCAAGGGGATTTCCGTTCATTCAAACGGCACCATTACTACCTCTCCTCTACCCTAACTCCAACCTCTCACCTGCACTCACCAATAAAGGAGCAAAACGATATTATGAGTACTTTACATCAGACAATAATAAACCTAACTGTTGCTCAAGGTGGTCAGAAAAAATGAATCCAATCATTTCCTGGAAGAATGTGTTTTATAAAATCAGTCAAAATCAAGGATGTAAAACTGAAATGGTTGCAAATGAGAATCATACACCGAATTATTGCGACTAATATCGTTTTGAATGCAATGGGGTTAACCGATACGTTACAGTGTTCATTTTGTAATGAGGAAAGAGATTCCATTGAACATTGTTTATGGAATTGCAGTTATGCACAAGTTTGTTGGAAATCTCTCAAAAAATTATTGAATGAAAAATGTGAACACACTCATAATGTTGGAATTTCATGTGAACTAGTAATTTCAGAGTGGATGAATACCTAAAAGTGGATTCTATCTTAGAGTTTATTGTAATGTTTGCCAAGATGTACATCTATAGATGCAAAATGGAAAATAATCTTCCAGAGAGATTTGTTTTCCAAAGACAATTAAATGCCAGATATAAGATTGAAGAATATACCGCTAAAACTCACTATAATCTAATATATTTCAATAGCACCTGGAACGCATATAAACCAATTATCTTCCTATAAACAGCAGTTTAAAAGAAAAGTCTACTCTCAAACACAAATAATGATTGTTGTGATCTTAAAATTAATTCAAATGTGCCTCTGCAGAATTTTTATTGAATGGACGATTGCCTCAGTATAAAAAATATTTAAAGGACAAGGACAAGGAAAAAGAGAGAAAAGAAAAATGTATTGTTCTTTCCACCCTTCCCAAGTTAATATTATGCACAAGTTATTACAGCTCTTTTCCTTTTCAAAACCTATAGTGATGATCATTGATACACGGCTGTATTATATGTATACCTGTATGTATGTACGTATACATGTATGTATGCATAGCCGTATATATGTATATATGTTTGCATCTCTCTCTCTCTCTCTCTCTCTCTCTCTCTCTGTGTGGTGTGTGTGTGTGTGTTGTGTGTGTGTGTGTGTGTGTGTGTGTGTGTGTGTGTGTGCATCTGTGTATGCATGTGAATGTGTTTATGTTTATGTGTATATAAGTGAAGGTATGTATATGTAGATAGATAGATAGATAGATAGATAGATAGATAGATAATAGATAGATAGATAGATAGATATGTTGATTTGTTTGTTATCATCCACTTGTCTTCTTCTGTAGCACCTGGAACGGAAATAGTTGTGATTTGTCTCTGCGCAGTGTCCTCATTTTGCGCGCCTGTCAACTCTTGTAATGCTGCATTAAAATCTATGTGGAAAAAAAAAAAGAAGAAAAAATGATACTTCTGAAATCTGCTACTTTGAGAGGGAGCGATTAAAAAACATCAAATATTCTACCGTTTACAGATAGACGCTTCTTCAACAAATATTTAGGCATGTACAATGTAGTGAATAGAATAGCTCCAAAGAAAATCATCAAAAACTTTGTAATCAATGAAAATAGACACTCACACAAGCTTTCTTTCCCCAGACCCCACAACAATCTCTACAAATCAAGTTTTACGTGTTCTAAAGGAACGATATGGGACAATTTGCCATCTTCTTTAAAATCATGTCCTTCGAATGTAACATTTAAAAGAGCCCTTAAAAGAAATTTGATGGAAAAATTATCGAATGATTAATGCTTATTCAATTGCCGAATCTCTCTCTCTCTCTCTCTCTCTCTCTCTCCTCTCTCCTCTCTCTCTCTCTCTCTCTCTCTTCTCTCTCTCTCTCTCTCTCTCTCTCGTATATGATGTGCTATGTAATGTTAACTACATTATTTATTTAACTTTTGTGCAATCGTTTTGATAGCATTATCATCCTTTGAATGTGTTAATTGCTTCGATTGTTTTTCTTCATAATGTGTTGATATATGATTTTGTTTGTTCGTTTCTTCAGTGACTATATTTTGTGAGGGCAGGATGAAAAAAAAAGCTGTAATGCTTATTCTTTAACCTTCAATAAAGATAATTGTGACATAAAAACAAGTTTGTGAATGAGCACGTGTGTGTATGTGTGTGGGAGGAGGAGGAGGGGTGGGGGAGAGAGTAGTTTTCCCTGATTTAGTCTGCTTTTTCTTGTCGAATGTACAAGAATCACGTGGCGTCTGTCTTTTAGGGTTTATAAGAATACGTTTTACTTCAGTGAGTGCCAACGGCCATACCACGTTGAAAGCACCGGTTCTCGTCCGATCACCGAAGTTAAGCAACGTCGGGCCTGGTCAGTACTTGGATGGGTGACCGCCTGGGAACACCAGGTGCTGTTGGCATTCTTTTTAGGTTGTTGTTTTTTTTCGATTTTTTTTTTCGCTTTTCTTTTCTATCATTTATTTGTCTATTTTGGGTGCTGTTCTCTCTCTTTTTCTCTATTTCTTTCCTTTTTTTTTTAATCTTTCCTGTCGGTCCCAGGACATGCTTTGCATGTATTCCTGCATGCATGTATGCTACCAGCACTCTACACATCTGCTGCGTATTAATGCAAAGCAGAGCAAAGAGCCTGTATCTTGTGCTTTTTCCGCTGTCATGTGTCTTACACTCATTTTCATGTGCGTCAAATCAGCAATAGCCACAACAGATAATGCTTCACTTTATCATAAAACTTTGATTTAAGGAATGCTTTTTTCCCTTAAAACAGCAACATTACATCAGCTACTGAAGAAAGAATTCTGCCTGATGTTTCTCCTGGTCTTCTTCTTAAAAA